>VZTE01002091.1:517171-536824 GCA_013397775.1 Eulacestoma nigropectus
GGGTTGTTTCAAAGCGGACTTAGCATTTGATTTAAAATTAGCTGTTAAAATTGGGAAGAATGCTCATTAATAGGTATTCATTTTTTATGCTGTGTACAAGTGACTTGTGCGAAGCAGTCTCATTTACAATGTGGATCAAACTCTCCCTAGTTGCCAGCACCTGGTTATAAGGTCTGTAGTAGACCCTCATGTGCTGTCACCCTTAGAGACACATGGGCACTTTCACATCCAGAGCTGGCTGTTAGTAGCTCCACCCACCTCTTTCTCCCAAGTCCCTTCACCTACTCACCAGCTGGTGCAGCATGGCCATCACACCCTCACTCATCCACACTCCAGACTGGCACCATGTACACACAGCCTTCCTACTCCCCAGTCCAAGTTTATTAATAAAGATAGAATGTATTAATAAAATAGGACAGACTGTGCTGATCAGGCACAGGGAAGGTCGGACAAGCAGATCAATCACATGTGATCAGTTCTTTTTATCCCCTTCCACCTGTATTTCTCAAACTTCCTCCCCCAATCATCCAGTTGCCTCTCTTTTTTCACCTTTCTCCCCTAAATATACCATAACAAGTCTGGTGCAATCCTGAAATATGTTTCTTCTCCATGCCATAATGTGTCTCACACCCCTGAACCAGCCCTAGTCCAAAAGGTGATCTGCTCCTGATGACTCATCTTAGTGGGTTTCACATTTGGATGTGGAAGCTGAAGGTCTCCTGGGTCAGCTCTGGAAGGACCCAGACAAGGCAGGTGTTCCTCTGGAACCTGCAGTTTGTGTTCCCCTCTGCAATGACTTGTCCCTGTGCTTTTCTGAGCTTGTGGAGATGGGCCTTTCTTTGACAGGGTGCTGACCCACGGGAAGGGCCTAGGAGTAGCTGGAGGTGGATATTATTTAGCTCTCAAATAATATTGGTAGTGTCTCTCTGTGCTCCTCTGTGGGCATGCAGAGGAACTTTTATCACATCACTTAACAAAGCTTGATTCAATCATGTACCACAGTTCAACATTTAGTATTAGTACTAGCGAACAAATAGTTCCTATACGCTAGTATTTCCCAGCTTATATTTTCCAGAGAGAATACTTGAATATTTTGAAGGCTTCAAGCAGTAGTTTCAAGTGAAATATAATGATATAGAAGGCTTCTTTTAGGCAAAGTCTGTTTTATCAGATGGTTTGTAAATTATTTATTCTTTAGAGTTATCCAGTCTCATTAGATGCAGTTATTCCCTTGAAATACTTGACTAAAACCCAGTTATTGTTCAGCTCAGCACTCTGAGTTTGTCTTGAGTAGATCACACCTGACAGACAGCTTATGCTTCAGAAATCTTTCCAAGAGACATGCTATAATGGTACCAAAATGTTGTTGAACAGTTGGTGCTGAATGGGTACCAGATATTTCCACATTTAAAATTAGGCTGCTGATTGCAAATGTCACACTTTTTTTTAAAAGATCTACAGCTTTGTTTGATGGTACCAATGATAGAGCATTTCCATGTCCCAATTTAAGTAAAATTCCTCAGAAAAAAATCTACATAAACTTTTCAAGAAAATTAGTGATTTGTCATGCAGTTGGAGATTTTATTTATTTTCATAATTTGACTGCAATTCTATTCTAGCCCCATGCTCCCTGAATAGCTAAGAGCAAACCTAAAAATCAAGTAGTGGTTTTTTTTCCCCTAATAAGCGGAAACAGCTTCCAGTAATGCTGATACCACTGCTTGTATATTTTTTCCTTTTACACTATTTTTTAAAATTAAAGTTATTATATTTTATAATATCACATTGTCTGAGCTGTTTTTGTGGTATTTACACTTTTGTTAAGTATGGGCTTTTACACTTCCATCCTTTCCCAAAGTAGATCTGCAAATTTTAACTTTAAACATCCCACAACATTAAATCGAATTAAAAAGGAATAGAATCTTAGAATGGTTTGGATTGGAGAGGGCCTGAAAGCTCATCAAGTTCTAACTGTCCTGCCATGTGCAGGGACATCTCCCACTAGACCAGGCTGCTCAAAGCCCTGTTCAGTGTGGGATTGAACACTGCCAGGATTAGATATACACAGCTTCTCGGGGCAACCTGTTCCGGTGCCTCACCATCCCCACTATAAAGAATTTCTCCCATACATCTAACCTAAATTTCGCCTCTTTCAGTTTGAAGCCATTCCCCCTTGTCCCGTGACTACAGCTGGTTATCAAGAGTCTCTCTCCATCTTCCTGGTAAACCCTCTTCAGATACTGGAAGGCTGCTATGAGATCTCCACTCAGCCTTCTCCAAGCTTAACAGCCCCAACTTTCTCAGCCTGTCTTCTCTGACAAGTGTCCCTATCAATCTCACAGGCTCCTCTGGACTTGCTGCAACACTTCCATGCCCTTCTTATGTTGTGTGTTCTTTTTCAGCGATGGAACAAGAAGTAATGTGTATAAATTGAGAGAGGACAAATTTAGTTTGGCTATAAAGGGAAGTTCTTTACTGTGAGGGTGGTAAGACACTGCAAGAGGTTTGCCAGGGAGGTTTTAGATGCCTCAGCCCTGGCAGTGTTCAAGACCAGGTTGGATAAGGCCTTGAGCAACCTGGTCTAGTGGGAGGTATCTCTGCCCAAGGCAGGAGGGTTTGGAGCCAGCTGATCTCTAAGGCCCCCTCCAATCCCTTGACGTTCTTGAGATTCTCCCAGTGCCTGCATTTGCCTTTCCCAACTTGAGTTGTGTGCCTATAGCACTTGCTATTGAAGACTAAAACACAGAAGTCATTGACAGCCTCAGACTTTTCCATAACCAGGGTCTCCCATTTCATTCTAGAGAGGGTCCACATTATTCCTTATCTTTCTTTTAATAGCAATATAACTATAGAAGCCCTTCCTTTTGTCTGACATCCCTGGCTAGACTCAATTCTAAGTGTGCCTTACCTTTTCTAACCTTATCCCTAGCTTCCCATACAATTTCTCTGTATTCCTCTCAGGACACCTGTCCACTCTTCCACCTTTGTAAGCTTCTGTTTTTCCTCTGAGTTTTCTCAGCAGTTTCTTATTTATCCATGCATGTCTCCTGTAATTTTTTTCCCAATTTCTTCCTTATTAGGATGCACCACTCCTGAGTTTGGAAGAGGTGATCCTTGAATATTAGCCAGCAATTTTGGGCCCCTCTGCCCTCCAGGCTCTATCCCACAGGATTCAACCTAGTAGGCCTCTCAAGAGGCCAAAGTCTGCTCTCCTGAAGGCCAGAGCAGCAAGCTTGCTGAATGCCTTCCTCACTTCCCTGAGAATCTCAAATTCCACCATCTCATGGTCACTACAGCCACAGCTGCCTTGGAGCATCACATTCTCTACCAGGTTCTTCCTGCTGGCAAGCACAAGATCCAACATTGCACCTCTTCTCATTGACTCCTCTATCTCTCGTATGAAGAAGCTGTCACCGATATATTTGAAGAATCTCCTGGATTGCTTGTGCCCTGCTGTGCTATCACAATATACGTGATAGAATTTTTTGGTAAAAATATTTAAATTCGTAATAAAAATAATACTAATGTATGCTAGTTTATGCCAGTAAATACTGGCCATAACTCAACAATAGTCTTCAAAAGCTGAAGAAGTCTCATACAGGGTAACTGAGTAAGAGAAAAGGGGGAGAAAGTGTTCTGCTGCCATCACACAGTATGCAAAATCCATACTAAAGCTCTTTACAAGTACTGATAAAGCCCTGCATCAGGTGTCCAGGAGAAAACAAAAAGCTACCTCTGAACTTTTTGGTTTTCACACCGTAGCTTTCACAAACAAACACTACCACCCTTTCTTATGACTCCTTGCTAGAAGAAAATACTCTATATCCAGATGCAATAACAGTCCTTAAACACAGATCAGCATTGCTGATGACACTGTATTTATACGCTAGTTGTCTCTAACGTAAAATACAGCATGGGCTTTTGTATTGTACTTTAATACAAGAACAGTTGCAGAGGTTTAACAATATTTATATGTGCTTACATATAGGGTAGACTATTACAGCAATACCAGTATTCAGAAAACTATGCATAGTCTCCCATGTAATTTTGCCATATTGGAGAAATAAGACCAAGTATATTTTTCTTTCTTTCTTAGGCTTTGCCTTGGCAGATTTTTGCCTTTTAATCTCCCAAAGTCTTTTAAGAATCCCAGCATACTAAGATTAGTCTTCCCTTAAAAAGTACAAGTCATCCTCTACCATTATTTGAAGTATTGTTCTCCCTACCAGGTACATATGGAATGTAACTGTGATTTACTAACCATCTAGAATAGCTTTTACATGTGAATTTTCTACAGAAGGGATGCTTGCAGCAAATGCTTTATCAACACAGACAGCAAAAAATAGCTACTTTCTTCAATATCCTACACAATATCAGTTAAGAAACACTGCCAGATGCCTAAATAATCAACCAGCTGGATGTATGCAGCATCTGTGTGTTTCTGTACCTCTGTATCAGGCAGAAAACAGTGATCCCCAAGTTGGATAAGAACTTCTGATCAAGCACTGCAAAGAAATGACTACAACCACAAAGCAAGGTATACTGTTCACATTATCTCCTTTACCATAAAACCAATAAAACACCTAATAACAGAAGAAAACCAAGCTTTGTTTCAGAAGCAGTGGAAGATTCTCATGGTAGTCTTTGTTTCTTCACATTGGATTCCCAGTTTAGGCAGTAACCAGTTCTCAGTAAAGTCTGTCTATTCTTTACATGTAATCTTTTACTAAAGTCTCATATTAATTTTTTTCTGAATTAAACATATTCCTCAACTAACTCTGCTGCTACTTGAAAAATTATAGGATCTTCTTCATACTCCCAGTAAAGAAATCTGCAATTGTCATATTGTCTCCAATAACCAACAAGTTTAAGGAAAATCATAAAAGGTTTTAACTTCTAGTTCCGATAGCTTAAACTCAACTTAATTAATTTAGACATTCAAAACTTCAAAGAAGTATCTGTCTTTATGACCAGTGGATATATTACTCAAAAGTAAGATGGTTTAAAAAATACATGAAGACATAACATATATCGTCAAACATCCAAAAGATTCATTATGTAGAATGCATGCATTATCTGTCTGCACTTGCATGCAAAATACCAGCAATGGGCAGAAGGCAGGCATTCAATTCTGCCAATATTCTGTGATCTCTAAAGTCATATGAGAAACTTCTGATCAACCAAAAAAAAAAAAATTCCTAATGATCTTTCCCCTAAACAGTGCATTCTTCACATGCCACATAGAAAAGGAACCACCAAGAAATACAGTGTGAAGGACAGGATGCAAATTGACAAGTTGGACCCACGAGAACCCACTGCATCACTCAACTTTGTGTCGTCTACAAACGTGCTGTGGCTGCACACAATCCCACTGTCTGTATCATTGATAAAGATATTAAAGAGCACCAGACCAAGACAGAGTCATGAGGGATCCTACTTGTCACCAGCCTCCAAGTGAACATAGAGCTATTGACTACAACTCTCTGGCTGCATTCATCCAGGCAATTCCTTATCCACCAAGTAGCTCACCCTTCAAATCTATGTCTTTCCAATTTGGGGATGAGCATATTGCGTGGGACCATATGGAAGGCCTTACAGAACTTTAGATAGATGACATCAGTCAGTCTTTCCTTGTTGAGCATTGCCACCACACCATCACAGAAGGGCCACCAGATTGGTCAGGCAGGAGTTGCCTTTAGTCATGCTGTGCTGGCTCCCTGACTTCATCTCCTTGCCTCATATGTGCCTTAACATTGCTTCCATGAGGATCTGTGACATGATCTTCCCAGGCACAGAGGTGACGCTTACTGTTCTGCTGTTCCCTGAGTCCTTCCTTCCACAATTTTAAGGATAAGAGTGATCAGATAGATTAAATACTCTTACTGTCTCTAATGTGAAGATTTTTAGCAAAACACTTTTCTGCTTCAGACCTACTAACTAGTATCCACACAGTTCTGTATATAGAGCTGATTGAAATTTTACTCAGTGCCTGCTTTATAGCCAATGACTAAGCAGTCAAATTTGTTTCATTTTGCAGCCAATTACGCCTTTTCAATTAATTTGAAAACAATGACATTACCACTAGAAACCAATTTTCAAAGAGACATTGCTTTTGCAGGAAATAAACTTCTCACTCTAGCAGTCAGTGATTCCACCACCCTTTGGAAGTGCCAAAGGTTTTGTCTGCCAGTTAACACAGTTTCAGGAAATCTCCAACACTCCACACATCCTCGACATACACCAAAAGCAGAAACAGTGTTGAACACTACATGACCATTAATAACTTTCCATCTTAGAAATATTTGACCTGGTTTAGTGTATCATGAGAAGTCTGACATGTTCCTCTTCAATACTGACAGTATTATGAGAGTAATATTTTACTGGTTCTTCTGGAAAAGACATGGGAAGTTCAGGAGTTTTGTTGTTCTGTTGGTTTTTTTCAAGAAAATGAGTTTATTTATTCATGTTCAGTGATATTCCAGTACCAGGAAAAATAAATACGTTCAACAAATACTTAGAAAGGATGTACTCTTTGTCTTGAAATACCATAGCAAGGCAATAACACACAAGTACCAGTGAAATTTTAACTGTTGTGACCTATAAGGATATGTTGTACAAATTTAAAATACTTTGCTAAGCAAACATTTACACTATGCTACCTATGATGTGACTAAGTTTACATGTATTCATTATTTAACCTTGTCAAAATCCTTTTTCCTAAATACATACAATACTTTCCAATGTGTGGAGAACTATAAGCAAAAAATGGAAAAGGTAGACAGCAAAGAGTTAAGCAGATGGAGAGATAGAATCACCTCTGCCCTCCTCTCACTGCCTGCCATCCTTCCTTCCATTATATTAGGATGCAAAGTAATTTCAAATGTTTTTTTGAAGAGCGTAGAGCTGCATTATGAACACTACTATATTCTTTTAAAAATTATTAGGTTTTTTCAAAATCAACCAGTATTAGTTATTTTAGAAAATGTCTTAAGACAGACTTCAAAAGAAAGGTAAAGAACACCAATAAGGAGTGTAATAGTGATACATCCCATTAAATTTTTCAGATTTTCCCTCTTGTTATCTTTGCGTCTTTCCTTTCTTACTCCTCTGGAATTACCACTTTTACATGGAAGTCATCACTATCTAAAGTTTTCCTGAAAGTTTTTCCATCAAAACCCAGTTTTTCTATAGAAATCAGGACTTCTTTTCAAATAATCATCAGAAGTCAATTTTTTATTGTTAATATTGTTATTGTTGTTGTTTTATCAGTTTGCAACATGATACTTGGAAGTAAAAACAAGATTTTTTCTGGAGTAGATGAGCATTGTGCAGAGGAACACATTAATCTTTTTTTTTGATTACCCAAGCATCCTGATCTCTGTCTTTTATTGTACTCCATCAAATGATATTTGGAGTTCATTTTACTTACTCTCCACTGCTTTTACCTAAGGTAATTCAAGAAACTGCCCTTGTTCCAGATCACCTGTTACTGAATCACTGGTAAAATTGACTATTAAATGTTACTTCAAAGTTTGTCTGTCTAGAGAATCTCGTTAGACTTCAGCTGCAGCTCCACACTGATTTGCAATTGTATTGTCTTTGCACGTTTATATTACGGCAGTTATCAACCACAACAGGTAAGGAATACAGATTATTTAAGGAATGATTGTTCATCTTTTCTTGAAATACCAAATCAGAATACTGATCCTTACTAAGACAGTGATTGCCATTTTCTGCCAGTGACCACATGAAACCCCATATTGCTCTTACTGATATGCTCATTGATCTGTTTGAATCACACCAACAGGATATGGTCATGATTTAGTTCCAGAAGTCCTTGATCAGCACAAGTTCTAATTCTTAACCACATTATTTGTTGGTCAAATGCTGTTTTAGTTGTCTGCAGACAAGAAACATAACTTATGTTGCACTCACACAAGCTGTACTTCAATATACATTGTGATTTTGCAAACGCTTGTGATAAGCATCTATTTAATCACTTTAATTTCTTTCCTGAGACCCAGCTTGGGTTCCCTACAAAATGACATTCGAGTCTTTGCACAATTTATTCTGATCTTCTATGACTTCACCAAGCTGTTGTTATTCACTGAATTAAAAAAAAAAGCATCTTCTTGGAACAACATGATTTTTCTTCTCTAACTTTTCAATTCCCACCATGCAGAAACTAAGCATAATGATTTTACCTACATTTAAGACTTTTTAATACTTTAGTTAAACCTCTTTTCATGAACTATTCCTATCAATAGTATTTATTAGGATTCTTTATCTCTCTTATATACCAAACCACTTGATGCTAAGATGAGCAGCATTAACTAATTTCTATTCCTAATATTGTTGCCTCTGGCTCAGAATGTGTGCACAGAGAATTCAATTTCTCATACACATATATTCTCTAGTATTGCCACCTCCATCTAGCAGATATTTTATCATTTAATGGCCTTATTTTCACCTGCATCTTACCCCAAACTAGTCCATAATCATTAAGTGTGTATACTACTATTTGACTATGTACCCTCTTCATTTTCTCTTCACTGTATCAGAAATATTAACAAATCTCAGCACTTTATTTTTGCTCACCAGTGTTATCTCATGGTTTTGCCTATAGTTTTTTTTTTTCCTTAGCTTTTAAGAATATCAGTGCTCACCAGAATTAACTTAATTTCTAGTTTCTAATGTTTCCAGCTTGCTTTTCCTTATTTGCCATCAAGGATATTTTAAACAAATAAAATCAAGAATTCACACTTATGTCTGAAATAATCAAAAGGTTTTTTGGTTTGTTTTTTACTTTGCTACTCCTTACACAGAAAGAGCAGAAGACACAAACACCAAACCAAGATATTTTCAGTATTTTTTTTTAAGTAAGCTGTAAAGAAAGTAGATTATCAAAATTTTAAAGGTGGATTATTCTATAACACCCAAGAAAATATACACAAAGCAAAAGAAATAAAGTCTCAACTAAACAAGCATACATTGCAGGACAGCTAAAATCCATGTTGCACTGAAATGAAATAATCATGTTTGAGTGAACTCTTACAAAGTGAAATGTCACTTCATACATTTGAATTTAAGTCTATTTACTTAAATAAATGAGGCTGTGTAACTTGCAATGTTAATATGAACCTTTAATAGTGATGTTACACTGTGGGAGAAGAACTTTTGAAATAAGCGTACACAGCAGTCCTGTCTTTGATTGCTAAGTTAATGAAAGCTCCTTAAAACTGTTCCTTCTCATTTCAACAGCCTAAAAACTTCTTAAAAGTAACACCACCTTTGAACACTGTGGAATACATCAGTAATGCATTTGTTTGTAGAGACTATATAAGAAATATGCCAATCTGATTAAAAATTATAGAAAAAATAAAATTAGACAACAAATTTATTCTAAGTTTATCACTTTTTAATGATTAAAGGAGGTTTTTATTTGAAGGTTTTGGTTGGAGTTTTTTTCCCCATTTTTATTTTCCCATGTCAGGAGAGCCGTTATATTACCAGTCCCAATTTGTGCCTTTAAAAACTTGAAAAGACCTTACACAGCTTGAAATAGTTCAACTATGATGACTAGATCATGACTATATTGGTTTAAACTGTTCTAACTGGCTTGACAACATCTCAAGGAAACTCACAGACTTGAAATATTTTTATTGACCTGGAAAGGCTGGGAGTTTTTTTCCTAATCTAGAAAGAGTCACGAGGGCTTAGACAGGATATTCATTGACCTGGAATGACTGCTTTTTCAGCCTTTCTTGCTCCAGAATGATTGTAAAAGACTTTTACCAACTATGCTCTTAGTAACAGGTAATCTGTTTTGCTGAACAATTTGCTGTTATACATATTGCCTTCATTTCTAAAAGCCCTTTAAGGGTCCATGCATTAATTAGGACAATAAATACTATATTGAACGCACAGTGTCTGTTGGGTGAAATATCTGGTACAGAATCTTTATAGTGCTTTAACCTGTGTTTGATTAGTCTCTGTTGGTGACATACCATCTGAGACTACTTCACTAGTGCTAGGACTTTTCAAGAAGCTGCTTTTTCTTAGCCAGCAAAGACCAGCAAAAAAATATTTATTAGGAATATATGATAAAGAAATTATCCAGAAAGATTTCTTGATTTTAAATGGTATTTTTAAAAACAGGCAGCTGTAGCAAGAGACTGGATTTTTGGGATCTGTGTTTAATGCTACAGGTGAATGACTTGATGTGAAGAATCTAAAAAACATTCATAATATTTTACATTGATTGTGCATACTTTTGTTTCCCATATTTCAGCACACTGTTTGTAGAGCAAGAGCTAC
Organism: Eulacestoma nigropectus; assembly: GCA_013397775.1. NCBI lineage: Eukaryota > Metazoa > Chordata > Aves > Passeriformes > Eulacestoma > Eulacestoma nigropectus. The sequence goes on from VZTE01002091.1 coordinate 527,489, forward strand.
TTGAACTCTTTCTCCTGAATGAAAAGAAACTTGAGTTCATAGGTTGCTGCCTTCCACATCATTTTCTAGGAGCAAACACCAAGGCCTTTGACTGAGCATCAGTCACTAATCAGGTTTTAAACAGTTAACTTGCTAGGTTCTTCTTAAACTCCTATGGCTAGAGATGTTTTAAGTAGGTGTGAACTTCAATTCACAAGAGAGCTGACAACACCTTGTCAGAAAAGGATCAAAAGACAATGACTATATTGCTGTTAAAAAAACTGGGCTTCTGCCCTATATGTTTCAGACTTATAGAAAATATCCAGTATTTATCTTTTAGTTTAAACAAGCTGTCTTTGCAAGCTGCATATGCCTTGCTATCTAAAGTCCTCCCTGTTTAAAAAGAACACAATCAAGAACAAATATAATTCATTCTTACAGGGTAGGATGTTTAAATAATGGCACTATGATTTTCCTAATGTCCTGAGAGTAAATAAAAGAGGCTTTAAGGATTCCAAGACAAATTGTCAAGATCATGGTCTAGAGAAAAAAATTTGTTGGTCATCCTTGACCTGAAGCCTGTCAGTTATTCTAGATGCTTTGTTCCCCAAAACTACAAAAGATCCTAATCTACCATCATAAGAGCAATGTTGTTGCTACTAGAACTTGTTTAGAACAATATGAACTATGTCAAAAAGATCTAATTATAAAGAATACTAGATACTATGTAAGTTCTACATGCACTGTGTAATTCCAGTTTTCCGTTGCAAGTGCCCATATCACATCAAAAAGGACTGAAAATTCTTTTTTATCAGTTTCTTTACTATTTAAAGTAATATAAGACGAATTGAATTCAGGCAGGTAATGTTGCTTCGTGGTATAACTTCAGGATCATGGCCTATGTGTTTGTTTCGATAGGTAGCAAACAGTGCAACCAGCACAAGGGGAGAAGAGTACTGCACAAGGAAATGTATGAGGTACTGAAAGAAACACTGCTGGTGCATCATGTAACCAGACCATAAATACCTGATGTAGTTTCTGAGATAGCAATTTTGTCTTATTTGAGGTGAAAGGAAAGAGAAGAAACACAATTCAGTCTCTAAATAAACAACTTAGTTTTAAATTATAACTGTTTCTCTCCATACAATTGTTCTCAGAACTGACAGATTTTCAGTCATTTTTACTCAGAGAAATGATACATCACTTTCATTACTCCACCCAGAAAGCAGCTATTATAGGGATTAAACTTTTTTTGTATCATATTTAGTGATGAGGGAAAGGTAAATTTCAGCACACTAACTTTGAAGGAAAAAGGCAAAGATTCCTGAATAATCAGATGATCATGCCTTCCAGAGAAAAACAACCTGGCCTGGTGTGATGGTTCAGAAATTTTTCCTGCACAGTGGACTACAAGACTGGTCTACATAATCTGAGCAAGAGTCATAACCAAAGCAAGTGCAATGTGAGTGAAGTGTGTTTGCAATTCTCTATCTCCTCTTGGTGTTTTTCCCAAATAACATCTTATTCATTTTTTCTTCTGTTAAAAGGGCCTCATATGGAAATGAAACTTTATTACACGCCAAATTTTTCAAACTCATCATCCTAGATATTAATCTTAATATTTCATCAGGAACAAAAAGAGTAAAGACTTTTTCCTCTCTGCATAGGTCAAAATATAAAAACAGCAACAAAAAATCACTATTTCATTTTTTTTCCTTTAAATGATGAGATTGTCAGTGATTTTTGAAGGTTTCTGAGTTCCAGTACAACACACAAATGGCAATGTGCAAAATCAATAGAGAAAGGTATCGTAAAGAAAAATTTTCTTTCAGATTTTCAATTTAAAAACTTGAATCACTGCTAAAATCATTATAACTTTCAGTTAAATTAAAAATTGTATCCCTTATCACATATAAGGAGAGAGAGTGAGAACAGAAATTATCTATTAATCACATGTCCTTTATTGCCTTCAAAGGACCTGGTTTTGAATGATTTCTTTAGTCAAAGAAGAGAAGTTATTATAGGAGTAGAAAAGAAAGATAAAGCAGATATAATATAAAGTTTGTGGATAAATAATTGACAATCTTTACATGGTAATTGCTTGGTAACCAGCATAATCACTGTTAAAGTATTTGTCAAGAAAAGTACAACTCCTTAGAGAAAATGCTGTTCCTAAACATTTTTATGAGAGCTTAGATTTATATAGTTTAAGATCATTAAAACTGCCTAGTTATGCTGGTCCAAGTCCTTGAGTTTTCTTAGTATGCTTACCTCCATTTACAAGAGCTGTGTATCTCAGATATTTTCTCTTTAACAAGGTAAGATGGAAACTAAACCAGACTAGCTAGGGAAAGATTTTTAATGGAACTAGTAAGTTTTAATGCAATTAGAGGGGAGATGTCTAGAGTGGGAATAGGTAAGATAGTGGGTTAAAAGTTAGAGAACATTAAAGCAAAGCTTGCTTTTTACTTAAGCAGAAATTTATAGAAAATTTGTTTCCAATGTCTGATTTTATTGTTGCTAAAAGGATAAAAAGCAAGTGTACTTGAAAAAGGTACATAGAAACAACTGGCAGGCAATATATTCATTATGTTTGTCTTGAGAAGTACAGACTTGAAAGCCAATCAGAATGGTTTTTACTGCATGATAGATAAAGTATTAGTAATCCTCCCTAAACTGGCCAAGGCTGCAAAATCACACTATGATTTGACAAGGTATAAAGGTAAGTAAAATGAATAGTTGCCGGAGAAGATGATCCAGAAACCTTTTGTCAAACTAAAGAGCTAGAGATTAGTTTGAATTGGAAGGGACCTTTCATAGATCATCTAGTCCAACTCCCCTGTGATGGTCACGGACATCATCAACTAGACCAGGTTGTTCAGAGATGCATTCAACTGGACTTCAAATGTTCCCAGAGATGGGGCATCCAAAACTTCTCTGGGAAACATATGTCAGTGTTTCACCACTCTCATCGTAAAAAATTTCTTCCTTATATCTAATCTAAATCGACCATCTTGTAGTTTAAAACCATTTCCCTTCCTCATCACAACAGGCCCCACTAAAAGGTTTGTTGCCATCATTGTTATAGGTCCTCTTCCAGTACCAATAGGGTATCTCACCCCTGTAGTATAAGTTGTTCACAGATTCCTTATATTGTTCTTTTCTGTGCAACACCAGCCATATCATATCAAGGCACCCTTTATTCTGTTAAAGAGTGATTGCGATAGTGAGTGTCCATAGTCTCATTCAGATGGTATTTTACCAAATTCAACAACCCTGTCTCTGTTCTGATTTTTTGGAACTGGTCCACAGCTCAGTCATTGTCCACTACTATGTAGCAAGGGCTTCTCAAATAAATGTTCTCTTGTTTATTTAACAAGTGTCAATAAAAGTGTCTGAGACATTGAATGACCCTTTATCCAGTAACCCATTCCACCACTAAAAATACACTGAAGCAAGACAGCACTGGCAAAAATACTGTCAGTTAAAAAAGAACATGCTACAATATTATGCAATTGTTCGTCCTCCAAAAAATAGTTTTCTTTCTTTCTCTTCCATCTGATCACATTATAAAGACATTTTTTCCAGTTTTACAGCTTTTTTTTCTTCTTCATTTTGTTAGCTTTTTCCTTTCCCTCAATTCTGCAGTAAGCAGACTGTATGCACACACACACATGCACATCCACCCCCTACCCCCGCCCTTTCTCAGTCTCTCTGCTTTTAGCAATAATTTGCACATAATGGAACAGCCAGAGGGGGGTTTGATCAATGACCTCTGTCTCGGAGATGCTGTTCCAAGGGAAACACATCTGCCAACATAAAGTATTGGAGCAATCATAGCTCAGTGAGCGCCGTAATAAGCAACTGTTACACTGGAGCCATCAGTCATGTTCAGTTACAGACCTGAAAGGATATGGCACCTCAGGGAGCAATGTCCTTCCATAAATTTGGGCAGCAATGAAGAATGATTTGCAATCAAGTAATAAAAGGCCTAAAAAAGGTCCACCACGCATACTAACATCCAATAGAGCTGACAAAGAAAATAAAAAACCTTGGCATTGTTTGCTCGTTATGTAAACTACACAGCTGTCCAAGCAATTAAGATATGATTTTGGGAATTCTCTCGTAAAAATTTGCTAACAGCGCTTCCACTTGTGAAAGTGACATTCTTCTTTATCAGTAAAGTGCATTTCATTAAGGTAATGCAATTTCATCTAGCTTAATAGTAGGAATTGCTTAACCTTATGGCAAGAGTACGTAAACAACATAAAATTAATGACACTCCATGCATTGTGGGAATAGATTTGCATTAGTGACAGCATTGATCAAGTAATAGAGAAACTAACATGCACTTCCAATTGTTAGTACTCTAGGGATTCCTGTTCGCTATCTGCAAAGTCATATTTCTGGTCTTCTGGTTGCAAAACTGTTAGAAAAGATAAAATTCACAGTAAGCTCTGCAATTTTTCAGTACTAACACTAATGAAATAAGCATGATAAAAAAGGCATGGGTCTGAGGGGATCCATCTTCACAGGCAGGCTAAAAATATAATTGAAACGGAAGAGATGTGCAAAGGTCTTCTAGAAGTGATGACTGACTTTATACGTGCAACAGTCCCATGATTCAAGAGGTTTTTTGCTCCCATTCCTTCAGATGCTAAAATTCATAAGTGCTGCAGACACCACTTCATGTTCTGATATTTTCATGAATCCAGCTACAGGAATGATTATTATGCTTATATGTTTTATTATTTCTGCTTCTACCATTAATGGTATGGCTGTGTGGTTTTCACACTATTATGGGCTGGACATTTCTCTAATATGTAAGATTTTTCACATGCCAAAGTCAAGAAAAAACACTGACGACATCTAAAGTCACATCTGCTCACAGGAAGATCTTCAGTCTTTTGTACTTCCTTTCTTCCAGTGATGAGGTTTTACAGACACATATGACACAGTATAGGTCTATCAGCAGAGCCTGTTTTGGGTAGTCTGACCCCTTTCTTATCAGAGATGTTTTTCTCAGGCCCCTCTGGATGCACAAGGTTAAGAAACCTCTGACTGGGTAGAGAGGCTTCGTGATTTCCTGAAAAGCATCTCCCTTAGGCCAGCACAAACATGTCAATCCATAGGAGTAGCCCCTGTTAAAACAACTAAATCTTGATTGTTAGTATTTATATACTGCACTGAAGACCCGCTTTCAGTTCCTCTTTGTTCCAAAGGAACAACTTAATAAAACTTGTCTGAAATGCTCACATTTTATTAGTGTATGCCCTTGTTTTCTCAAAGTCCAATTAAATGTTGTGGTTTAAAACCAGCTGGGAATTAAACTCCAAATTAGCCTCCCTCTGGTGGGAGAGGAACATAGGCAGAGACTATGGGCTGAGATAACAATTTACTGAAAACAAACAGCAAGAAATGAACAGAAACAGCAACAACACATTAATAATAAAAGTATACGAAAGAGAGAGTGATTTACACAAAAATGTGCTCACCACCCTGACCCAGTTCCACACGGCTGCTGAGACAAAGACAAGTCGTCGGACACTACCACTGCTGGCACCACATGGCCTCCTGCTACAAAGGAGAAAATAGCAGACATTACCACAACCCTTCTGTGACAAACTGCCCTTCCCTGAGCCAATGGAAAACAATGATGGACAAACCCCCCCCAAGCTGGATCAGCCACATCGCTCCACTCCACCATGGCTCCTCATGGCACTTGTGGTGCACACACACTTCTGGGTTTGGCATTATTTGGCTGGGCTAGGCTGGGCTGGGCTCAGCTCGACTCCATTCTACTCAGCTGTGTTCATCACTTGGACTTGCATTCTCCCACAGGAAAGAGGAACAAAATGGTACTGCTTCTGCTGTGCAGTGGTGTTTCCTGCTTCTGCTGGTGTTCCCCCTGAAGCCACGTCCTCAGCAATGACACGTGTGGCATAGAATAGCGAGCCAGTCACGCTCACAAAAGTCTGGGCTCCACCTCCTCTCAGCAACCACGAGAAAACTAGGGCAGTGTATCAGCAGGAAACCCATCATAGAGATGATGGAAAGTAAGGAAATGGGGAATGCTTTAGCCAAGATTGGCGAGACATGTCCAACAAGGAGTGCTACTTCTCCTAGGGCTTTTATTTTGGTTTGGTTTACAGCTTATTTCTTATTTTAGAGCTTTTAATTTAAAAGACAAAAGCTAACTCTGGCTCTCTCCTCCAGATGCAGGACATAAATGAAATTATTACCTGTAAATCCTCTTCACTTAATTAACTTCATGACTGAAAAAATGCCTCAGGCTGCAGATGTTCCTGCTAAAGCAACGTACACATAGTAGACAAGCTTCCAACACAGTCATGGTCTCAAGTCTCCTTAAGCAATAGCAATGCAAGGTGTTCTTTAAAACAAGGGTGGATGACACTTTCATACAATATTGCGTTAGACTCCTTGTTCCTTTCCAATATGAAAAGTGTCCTTTTCATATTGAAGTCATTCTTCAACAGGAAACAGATTCAAAGTTGTGAAACAAGAGTCATGCAGCTAGAGGGAAAGGATGTTTTACTAGCAATCAGCCAGGTTCTTGACTATACAGACCTAGAGCAGAAAATCCAACAAAGAGTAAATTCCTCTTATTTAAGAAACACCAGTATGTCATTCCAGATGGCAGGCCAGACACATTGCTGGATTAATGAGAGCAGAATAGAATGAACAGTATAAATCTGAAGCCTAAAAAGCCTAAATCTGCATAATTCCTAAACCCATCAACAGGACAATTTCTAGGTACAGAACAAGCAGGTCTCTGTATGGGTATCTCTAAACCAAGTAAGAAGAGGATTAAGAGAATGCAATATACAAGTCCCTAAAGGCATTTGTTCTTAAACAGTTTACTGCTTTACTGCTATACACAGTAGGACCCCAGGATACTGTAGTTAACAGTGTTAACTTGTGACAGGAGAACTAGTACCAAGCAATGCAAAACAATTCCTGCAGGGTTTTAGAAGTCTGAGATTCAGACTTACAAAATAATCCCTTTTAAAAATATTTAAAGTGGTTTGGGTTTTTCCTTTTTTTTGCATGTCAGGCTACAGCTAGTCTAAGAAAGCTAGGCAAAGATCCTATTACCTTTATTTGCTATTATCCATCAGGAAGTCCTCTTTACACGGGAAAATTACACTTCATAATAAATCTACATAAGAGATTACTGTGTCTTTCATAATTTAGGCACCCATTCTTAGAGGGAGGAAATCAGCCTGACAGTGGGCATTAAAGGTAGTACTAAGCAGCTGTCCAGAAACTTAATTTCTAGGGGTAAGTCCTGCAGATAGTGTTTATTTCTAAATATGGCACAATTACATTATTTCAGAGTTTTTCCAGTTATATCTCCCAGGGCTTACAGAAAGCACTGATATGCAAAAAAAAATAGAGGGGCAAAACCCCTACAGATTTAAATAGAGATCTATTCCCCTGTACCAAGACAGAAAAATTGAATTTCTTCTGGAAGGGATTACTAAATAAGAGGGCCACCATGTCTTAATTCTCTAATACCTTGATTTGATTTCCTAGGCCCCATTCTTTCATGATTTGGGCACAAAAAGCTCTGCTCTCCAAATGTGTTTCTGCAGTTTCCACAGGATTGTTTATTACTATTTACACAACAAAGTGATTTTTTCTTAAAAGATGATCTATCAATACTGGCTTAAGTCTTGAATGGAGACCCACTTATGGTTGAATTAACATAGTAGATCTGAGGGAAGGAGAGATAGATTTGAATGCTTTATTTTCTTCTCATTTTTTATAAGATTTATTTGAATCAGATAATTGTGTGCATCATATCATGCTTTTTAATCTATACTTCTTCTGTGCTCCCAACACAGAATTCTGATTTCTGCCAATAGTTAGAACTTAATATTCCCCCTCCTTTTTTCCATCTCAAATACCTTTTAGTAAAAGTCACTATTCTTGTCATTTTGTAAGGGAGGATGCATGGTCCCCTTTGCATCAGTGAGACTTTTTGCAGCCCTGAGGGCTCTACATGTCATAAAATACAAATGATGAAATGTTCTGCATCTTAGTTAGAGCACAGTGGCCAAAATCGAGGTACCTCTTCTCTTTTAGGTTTAACAAAATATAAATAATTTATGAGATAATTTCATCCATGAGTACAGGACCAACATATAACCCTCTTGGGACTTTCAGGCACTCATGGTAAATTGCATCATTTGAAAAGAAGGGTATGATTTTTTAAAAGCTCATACCAACAATCATGTGTTTTATGCCATAATTAAAATATTCAATTTAGTACAAAGCCACCTCTATAACATATAACTTGTCCTGATTAGACTCACACTTATTTTAGTAACAAATCAGCCTCAACATTATCTCCATAGATAAGAAAGCATATATCGGACTCCTTAATGTCCAACACTTTGCTCCAGAACTACAAAGATGTTGCCTCACCTAATACAACATAACTGTCATGAAGTGGAAATCAATTAACAAAGATATTCCTTTTTTTTTTTTTCCTCTTCCCTCCAGCTCTTGTCATTCAAATCTAATGTATTCTGAATGTTTAAGGTAGAGAAACACACAAAAGCCCTACAGTTCACATATGTCTCTTTCACCACAGACAGACAATAGTCTCAACTCTATTTTCCTTATGGATAAGATTTAGGGGAGCTTCCATGTAATGGAAGCTGTTCACATTTCCTGAATGCTGAATATCTGCTTTACACGAGACAATGACCAAGAAAGATTTTGTTATTTTAAAATATTTGATAGAATAGATACTAGGCCAGCTGGAGACTTAGCCATTCTGGAGAACATATGAACTCTCTAATGTCACGTCCTAAAGTTTGCAGTTATATTTGTCATTCATTTCATTTAAACGTAAGACCAATGAGAACTATAATTCATGACACTCTTAAGGATATGTTGTCTATAATTCTGATACTTCAATTTAATTCAAAACAGAAAATAGTTTTCATTCAATCCATCTCTCCAATATCACAACCACATTCCTGGTCTGCTTTAAAATATTTTATAGGATATAAAAAGTGTTTATACTAGACATTTGCCAACTAGTAAGGCTATTGTTCATTCCAAGTGACTTCATAACTTTATATTCATTGAAAGTCAATACCAATACTTTCATAAGTATACTCTACCTATTTTATTACTATTGAGCTTCAGTTAAAAGCTTTCTTTCCCTTTCCCTAAACAATACTTATTTGCTACATAATTTGGGCCAGACTCATTCAAACTAGAGGGTTTCAGTGGGGTAAAAAACCAAAAACAACAAACAATGTTTTGACATAACTTTTTGGCTTTCAAATAACAAGATAGAGTAAAAAAAAAAAAAAAAAA
>VZTE01002091.1:536840-565220 GCA_013397775.1 Eulacestoma nigropectus
TTTTTTGGCTTTAAAAAAAAAAAAAAAAAAAAAAAAAAAAAAAAAAAAAAAAAAAAAAAAAAAACAAAAAAAAAAAAAACAAAACAAACCTTACCACAATTAATACATCAGAGAGATCTGCCAGGCTTTTATAGAAATACAGGATTTTTCAGCTATAAAGAAACATATTGAATCTTCAGAGCACAGCCCATTCTTCACTGCTTCAGTTGTCTTCTTTTGTTTACAAGTCCCTGCCATCCTTCTCTGTGAATTGAATGCTAAACTGTCTCTGGAGAGACGTTATATTGCTTACAGAATGCCTCAGCAGATGGTGCTTCCTGTTGCAACAGAAGGCTGTGATTACACCTGAACTCTTCAAGAACTCTAACTTACACAGAAAAACAAGATAAATGGAAGTCTTACAGCTCTATCTTTTTCCTCCTCTGTTCTCTCACCTTCAGAAAAAGAAAATAAAATCTAGATTTGGAAACTGCTAACAGTTTACCACAATAGTTTGGCCCAACCTCTATTTCAGACATTTGATCACTCCATACCTTGTTATAGCACTGCTTATTATAGTTATAAATGAAGAAACCTCTACCAGGAAGAGTCCATAAACACAAAATGAAGTACCATGAACACCACTGGATTCAAAAGTTCAATGGTCTATAGCATTGATACTGAATGTGAAATGGACACCTTTATAGAAGACCTATGAATTCTTTGCAGGAAAAAATTAATCCCATCTATTCCCCGATCTATTAGTTTCTGTAGAATGTAAAGCTAATTTTAGGACCATATAGCTTAAAACCAAGAACCGCAGCAGCTTAATAGGAAGTGAAATAATGTATGTATTCTCTTAATAATTAGCAGATAAATAATTACCATTGAAAGGCAGCCATCTGAAATAAAGAGTTCCTGTAAATTACTTTCCACTGTCTCTATATCCCAAATACTGTTCTGCATGGTTTCTACAGACAGCCTGCATAGCTCATATGGACAAGGCAGGACAGAAAAGGGTCAATACTACTCTCTGCATGTATTAGTCATGCAAATTAGTCTTTTATCTGGCAGAGAAATGTCCTTGTCTATTGTGTGACTGCATTGGGCTCTGCCTACCTCTACCACTGTTATTTTGAGCTTTGATTATCTTCAAGCTTTCAGCCCTCAAGCAGCTTCAAATAGAAACAAATGCTCAATTTGTTTGTAGAGTTCCAGGTGGCCAGGGACCTCCTGGGACTTTGCAAAACAGAAAGGAATGAGAATAAGTCCAGGTCCTTTCCTTAAAGGAATATATGGATCTGCCCACTTCTTAGTGTCTAAGAAGCTGAAGTGCCACTGAAGCTGGAAAGGCTGCATTCATCTGTGTTTTTGTGGCCACATGACAATATTTCCACCATAAGTGGATCCTCATCACAGAAGACCTGCCCTCCTCCCCACTCCCCGACTGAACTAGAGAGAAAATTAAATTTGTACCTAGACTGAACTAAATAAAAAATTAAACTTGTATCTGGGTTTTGCAACTTTTATCAATCTCACCTTTTATATGGATGATTCATCAATTTCATTGTAAATCTTATCAAAATTAAGTCTTTGGTGTTTTCAGTGAAATTTCAAAAGTCTCACTGTAAAAATAATTTATAAAAGTTACTAGTTAAAAAAAAAAATCCCTTCGGAATCTTACAGGTTTCAACACTTAGTAATTTCTTATAACCTTTTTTTTATGGCCATGTTTTCCCCAAGAAGTAAGTTCTGGCAGATCTGAATAGTATGGGGCAATGATCAATTTCTTTAAATAAGAAAAAAACCACCTTACCTTAACAGGAGATTGTCAGTAAAAAAATTCTCTTCTTGCCCTTCCTTGCATTCTCAGAATGCATCTATACATTGCAACAGAGAGGAATGTGATGGTAGCCAACTAATTGTATTACTGCTATGGTTCACACCAGTTTACCAAGCTCTAACCAGACCTATCCCTGCTGTCCTGTTTCCAGGGTGTCTTTCTACTTGCCTCTGCATCCATGTTCCCTCACACTCCTCTCTATAGGTGCGCTCTCTCGCCACCAGCACAGCCCAAGGGAGAAGAGTGTTCTCAGACTCTTGTGTTCGTTGTAACATTTCTTACTAACTCAAGTGTCTGGATGGTGCATCCCTTCCTATGACTAACAAATAAAAAGAATTGATGTGTACTGACTGCTCATTTAAGAATTAGGATGGCACTCAGTCATTACTTAGTATGGGCCTACTAGGTGTTCTAACAAGAGGCCTCAAAAGAAGATGTGGAGAAATAAGTAAACTCAGTTCAAATACCATTTTATTTTAAAATAATATCAATTCCAGTTTAGGTAGCTCGATTAACTTCTTTTAGATGTCAGTGTTGATATAGATCTGCCTAGGTATAGTAAGTACTTAAGTACTTAAGCATGATGAGCAAGTATAAGAACTGGACAATAAAACCATTTTTGTTGGAACACAAAAATGAGAAAGTCAGTCACAATGATTAGGTCAAGAATCCCCATAGGCTGTGAAGCACTTTGAAACACATGAGAAGAGATGGCAACATTTTCACCCACATTAATGATACAGGGGTCAAAACCTGGTGGCCGTCTCAGATTCCTTCACTTCTTTCTCCTGTACACCCATAAAAATGGCAAATCTCGCAACCTCTTATCTACGATGTTTTAAAAACCTCTCTACCAGTCATTCTTCCATTGTGGTGGAATAAAACATAAAAAACAAAAAAACCCCTCTCACTTCAGTTTCTTCTCTCATTAATAAGATAATATATTGCATAATTATGTACGTCTTACCTCACGTAATTTACATACTTCTATACTTCCTTCACTCCCCCTCATTCTTGATGTATGTTCATCTGCTCATATATAATTTCATCTTCCTCAAATTTGCCTCCTGTTTTCCTACAGTTACTCATCTCTTGCTGTCAGTTAAGTAATTTCATCTCTCAGAGTTTTCCTCTCTTTTGACTTTTCTTAGGAAAAAAGCTCTGTCCCTAAGCTCTCTATTCAGGTAAGCATCTATATTAAATTTTCTATTAAAAAACCCCAAACAAACAAGCCAGTAACAAAAAACCAAAAGCAAAAACTTATATCTTATGTAATGGGAGTAAAAGAACAAATAGACAAAAAAAATTAAAAACTGCTTATTCATTGTAAGGTATATCTTTACACTTCTTCTTGGCTGATGAAAATAAATGGTTCATTGACTGCAGAAAATAGAATTGTTGCCTGTTTTTAATGGAGAAGGTAAGCCTTGAACGCAGGCACATTAAAAAAAGCTCTGTGTCATCAGTCATTAATCCCAATGCATGATTAGCACAGTTAAAGTTTCAGAAAAGTAGCCAGGACAGCTTCAGCCAGCCAAAACTCTACTCCTAGGGAAATATTATATTTTCATCCTGGTGTCCATGCATAGTCACAACTTGCTTGCCTTGCATATCAGAGAAAACCATTTCCTTCTTTCCTCTTAGGCTAGTCCAGAAATCTCCTCTATTATTTGAAGTTCTCTATTATTTAATTTCACACATTTTTCTTAATACTATAGAGAATAATGATTCCTGTGGCTTTCCCCAGCTTCTGGACAAAAGTTTGAGGCCTGACCCCCATCCCAAGAACAGTACTATTTCTACTGTCATCATCAGCTTTTTTTCTGAATGGAATTTTTCTTGCTTTTTATGGCAGAACTCTCTGTTTCTCAGAAAATCAGCTTAAATCTGCCTATATTCATATGAACATCTTAATATTCTTAACGTTCTTTGGGAGCTCTGAAGGGCAATAATTCCTTGTGTATTTTTGTGAGATGCTTCACAAAACAGTGAGTTATCCCAGATATTGCCAAAACATTTCAAAACTTACCACATTCCATTTTTCATGGCTTTTAGTTTGCAATGAGTGTTAGGAGGACAATATGGACTAAGCAGCTGCTGAAGCAGCAGACCTTGGTGGTGTTATATGGAAAGAGCAATGCGTTCAAACAATAAACCTCACTTACTAGATACATGCAAAGATGAATCACTAGTTCTCTCTAAAGAGGTTTCAAAGCACTTTTTTAGAGGTAGGCAAAAAGAGTTTTCATAAATTTTGCATTCCAACAGTACTAGAAGTAACATATTTTGCTGAATCTTGAAATATCAGCACATCAGCTGCTGTTCATGCTGTTCCTCATCTGAGGAGTAATTATGTGACACTTATTAACGAAGTAGCCAAGACTTCTACATCCTCATCCTCACACCTATCTTTTCACGTACGTTGACACTTCAGATACACTTCTTAGATAGGATAGTGAAGGGGAAAAAGGCGGAAGGCCTGTGTTTTCATAGGAATTACACAAATATTACTGAGAAACTGGTTAAATGGAGTTTACATAAAATTGACAGAAAGTCAATGGTAGAGTACAAAACTGAATTCAAAGCTTATCAATATCATTAGATAAACGTCCTTAGTTTCAAATCTCCTTTCCAACGCCAAGTTGGTTTTTACTGTTGACTTTACTGGAACATGGCACACAACCATCAGGAAAGAGATGAGTCAGCCTTTAATATCAGACATGTCCAGGGAGTTGTGTTTCTCTACCTTGCAAATATCACTAGGCTTTCAGAGTTGAACTTTAGTATTGCATGTATCTCAGCATAAATACTAACCAGAAGGAAGATGACAACATAAAAAGACCTCCATAAATCTAAGATCTCCCTTCTTACTCCATCCAAATCTTCTGACGGGTTTTTGGTATCAGCTATTTTCCGGAAGGTCCACTGTCAATATCTGAATGAAATCACATATTCTACTTCTCCACAGGACATCACCAAATGAGGTAATCAAGATGCTTATCAAATTTCATAGCACATTTACCAGGCTACAATGATGATCATTAAGAAAAGAAAAGTCTCATGCAAGAAAATTTCATACTGTTTCCAGTTCAAGTTGATTTAAACCGCTGAAGTTCACAAGAAAAATTCTAATATGAAATACTAATGTTTTGCATTTCGTTTCCCTCCAATCAATGCTTGAGAAAACAATGCATACTAAGAAGAATAAAATGTAGTTTACAATAGAATACCTACATTAATAGTAGAATATCAATGATTTTTAACTTTAATTTGGTTTTAAAGTCCTTCTTCCTGAGACACGTACATGTAACTGTGGCTCGTGTTGGCAAAAAGTACATGTCCTTACAATATCTTCAAGAGAGTTGCTACCTTCTCGGCTTACTTTATTACTACTTTGAAGAACCAAACTCATCTAACAGAATTCAAGTGTTGAAACAAAGGAACGGAGGTCTTAGGGAAATTCTCAAGTTGAGAAATGACAGGTTCAATAAATCATTGTTATTTTCTCTATGTAATATGAAATTTAAGCATTGATATATAGGAGATCCAGAGGAAGGATAAGATAAGATTTTCTGAGTGATGTTCCATCTTTTTTTCCAATTGTCTTGTTAGACAATCAAATTCGAGTCAATGAATAATATATCGTTATTACTTTTAAATATGGAGCAATTTCTGATTGGAATCCTGAGCTATATTTTGTAATATGAACTTACATTTATTGGAAAGCTTAATGAATGTTGGAATTAAATGATATTATCTGATGTATTTTATGCTTAAAAAGTATATAAATTTCTTTTTGCATGGTTGATGAAAGCAATTCTGAATGTGTCCACCAGTTAGCAACTGACCTGCAAACAAACTCTTTGGCTTGGCTAATTAACAATTACTGTTCAGTAGTCTACTAAAATATTATATTTCCTAGCTACCAATCCATATATTTGCATTTGACCAAAGATATCAGTTAGCATTTCAACTAATCTCAAATAAAGTGACTTTCTTTCCAAAGAGTTGTGCTGGATGTCCTTTTGATGAAACCCTTCAGGTTTCTTTTTGCATTGACAGAAATGATGATTTCTTTAGCTTTTGACAGATGTAGGTACATAAAGTAAAAATAATTCAAAAAAGATGTTCTGTCAAACATGGCAACACTACTTGTATGGAGATACAATCATGTCTAGAAATTCATGTTCTTCCCCTTCCGCTGGATGCAGGGGATCAAAAGTGCAGAAGGCCACCACAGTAATTTTGCAACATTCCTAAAGAAATGTCATGGTTCCTTCATGGGATTGTTACCAATATGTAAGGAGCTTATTCCTTTTTTTTTTTTCCCTCAATGCACTGCTAGGCATCATAGGAACTCTTCGAGAAAGAATCACTAATCCAACCACACAGGACCTTGTCAAAGCTCTCTCCTCTCTACCAGCACCAAGACTGACACCTGGTGCCCAGGCCGAGGATACTGCTCAGCTCCTAATGAAAACACCCATCCAAATTAACACTGATTTCCAATAAAATGTATTGATTTAACAACGCTGAAAGACTCCCATCCCTTTTAGCCACTAATTTGCATACATATTCTAATTGTCATTCAAATCTGTTAAAAGAGTAACAAGCTTATGGACCATGATTTCAGCCTTGTTCATCCCTTAACAGTTAAGAGTTGCTGGATCATTAATATCAATAATGAGCTAGAACAGCAATTAGTGTCTAAATGAAATATGCCACAAATTACTGATTTATCATTATGTTTGTCAGTAAAAATATACTACGGCATAGCAGGGTAAGCAATTATATCATTCCAGAGACCACAAAACTACAAGTTTTTCCTAGAAGGTCTGAGAAAATTAATCAGAAATGCTGTCATTTTATTGCCAAATAATTTGTGTGAAAGACACAGCATGTAGTGCAACAGGAAAATCCAGCAAGTTTTTAAAACTGCAAACTTTTAAGTGCTGTCTGTTAACGAGTTATGTGTTTGCTAGCTTGTCTGACCTATTGCCTTCTTCCTCAGATATTTCTCCTTTCACCAATTTTAAACTCTGTATCTTCATTCTGTTCTTGGACTAGATTTCAGACACTTTTTCTCACTAAACTGGCTCAGACAAAAACTGTCAGACTGCTTAACTACCCCATTCTTCTCCTTTCTTTTGTGCCTATTTTTCAAAATCTCTGGAAGAGCAAGGTCCTAAAGGTTTGATACTCATTTATCATTTATGTGTTTTCTAATGAAGTCATTGAAATACTGATCTCAGAGATATGCTGCTTGTAGTGTATAAAAAGTATTTCTAATCCCATCTCATATAGATACCATTTCTACCATTCCATTTTCTCCAACATTTCACTGCAGCAGGAAGAATCATGCTAATCTGGGGTTTTTTAAGAGTATTTCATTGGCTATTTCAGCTGAGTTTTAACACGAGTTTCTGAATAAATCACTTGACCTAACTGTTTTAGGATACAGAAAATTCACTTCAGTCTTATTTGGTTAGAAGCATTTTTTTATATATATACTCACATATGTTTAAAAGTATAAAGTATTCTAAATGCCTATTGTTATATAAGAACTATAAACAGGAGTAAAAAAAAAGCCAAATAAATAAATAAATAAATAAAAAACCACCAAAAGGAAAAGCAATAGGAAAGATCAGTTTCCTTGAATCATTTGCCAACAAATTTGTGGATGATAATCAGCAAAATACAAGGTAGTCAAATTGAGACAAACTCTCTCTAGTTACTAATTGTAAGTCAGCAGTTGTTTATATAAATTTTACATCAGATATTTAAACAGAGTGATTCCTAGTGCTTAGCTGTTTGGAAGAAATTTATGCTGCGGATTGCCTGCTACCCAAGTTAGATTCTTTCTGGTATTTCTTTAGCATTTTCCAAGAGTTCGCTGGGAAGATGCCTGCAGTAGCTTATGACTCTAACAATTTAAAAAGAAAACACAAACTTGCCTGTTCTAATAAAAGTGACACTCAAATACAAGCAGTGAAGAAAAAGTCAATAAAAACTTCTTTGTGGATGAGCCCCATGTTTGGAGTTACAGTTTATCTGTAGTCTCACTGTGACCAGTATCCCAAATTAATTTTTACACCACATAGTCGCAATTTCACAAGATATTTGGGAGAATGGATTTGTCATATAGTCAAATCACTGTAGGAAGGACAAGGATATTTTCCCATCACTATCAGCCAAATCACAGTTTTCTGGTATCCACTTCTTAACACGATCTCTGGAAAAGCCTCATTTGTTCTGAATTCCTCCTTCACGGACCCTATCCCCTGAACTAGAGAGGCACAGAGCTGCCTGCTGTGGAGCACAAACATTAAATAAGAATGTGAAGAAGCCTTGGAAGCAAAGGAAGAAGTAAGATTATTTAAGTAATGGGACAGAATTATTCTACAAGCCTTTAAAAAGGTTTAAACCTTTTCAAACCTTGCATTTCAAAAACCACACAGGTTTTGAGAACTGTCTTTGCAAAGATAAACACTGAGTTGTCAATCTGGCTTTCTTTTTTTAGGTGACAGCATCTATTTTAAAACAAATAGCAAAGACAAAGAAAGCATTTGTCAGACCTTTGGTGTAAGCTGGAAATTCTCAGTTTAAGGTTTTTGTGAGAATATATCTTTGTGCTTCTTAACAGTTGTCTTAAGGACTCTACCAAGAAGAGCAAGTGACTTGGGGGAACCAGCTGAACGGTTGGTCAGGTTTAGCACCTTCAGTTCCAAGTAACCAGTGTGACACACATCTCTCACAGCAAGAAACCACAGCTTTTTCACAATGGAAAAAAAATTGAGAGCTATTCTGGGAAGATTTAAGTTTGACTTAATAAAATGTAAAAGCAAAGGATGGAAAGTATATGCCACGTAATAACTTGATGACTGTTTATGAAGACAATGAGGAAAAAGAATTAGAAATTATTAAGCAGGAAACCCATACTATTATCTAATTTCTCACAAGCAGAATGTCAAGACTCAAATTTCTCACTCTACCATAACCACTTTTGACCGTGTAGCTATTTCTCCTAAATCAGATTTCACAGCTGAAAGTGTATTTTAAGCAGAGGAGCACTAGCAAAAGTAAGAGATCCATGGAATGCAACAAGTATACCACCTCATTAAAAAGATAAATATTACACCATTATTGTCTTGAAACACAAACCTTTATCCCTGATGGTGGACACATTGATCTGACATTACATACCCTGCATCCATGCAGGAGTCTTATTGCAGTTATGCAGAAAAAACTCTCAGATTTGTGTTCTGTAAGTCAGTTCTCTCTGTGCATAAAGTGTAGAGCATAGTCTGCATACCCATAATAACTCCAGCTTACTTTCCACATAGGCTTATGTCTCCACAGATTCTTCCACTGTCGCTTCTTTATCTTCCACTAGATAAGGCATGCTGTGGGAAGAAATATTGGTCAGTCATTTTCAATAGGAAAGGCAAAGGACAGACCTGGCATTTTGTTATTTATCTCTAGACATGCCCTCATCAAAAAGGTCAAATTTTCTATAAAAAACACTATAGTGTCACTTTGTGGCCATGGGATAATTTCGGCTCAAAGGCCTCCTTTTATCTTAGGCTCTTGCCTTCACCATTTAAAGTTCAGCATCAACATCATACACCACCCTTCATCATCATCAACATCATAGACACTAGTCCAGCACTGGAAACAGGAGTCAGTAAAGGCCTGGAGGGTCAGTTCAAATAAGCATTCAAAAGTTCAACTGTTTATCAAAATAATTTCCATTTTTAGAGCAGACTGGAAACACTTTAAAAGTAAACTGCACTATAAATTTAGGACTTGACATGCAGAGGACCCTGACAAGGAGATACATTAAAATTTTTTTCATTCCTTTAATTGGCAATTTCTAAGCAGTAGTGTCTGTCTTAAAAAGAAAATTATTGATGTTTAGAGGCAAAACTGGGAACAGAAGGAGTAAGGGTAGATAGAACCCAAAGCCCAAACTAATGCATCACTTAGAACACTGAGAACCAGGTTCGCAGGGATCAATCAGTAGGGTCACTCTTGCACAGTTCCCACTCACCTGTCCTGTTATGGGACTCCCTGAGTAAGAACACACAAATAACAGCTCACTGCAACTCAGCCCTGACTTTCTTCCTTATCTACTATACCAGTCAGCCATTTCCCATTCCTTCTGGAGAATGCACTTCGAGGAGAAGATATAGTGTAAGCTAATTTGAAGGATGTATGGCCAAGAGACAGGACAGTGTTCAAATTTGACTAGCTAGCTGAAGAAAGTTTATGTGCAGTCCATCAGCATGATGTCTCTTAGACAGCTTGTTTCTGAAGACAAGCATAAGAGCAAGCAAACTGTACACATAAATCTGCAGCTTATTAAAAAGGAAAACACACACTCCCCTTGAGACTATCTTTACATATTGTTGCCAACAATAGAGTAAAAAAGGTATGTTCTCCCACCTCCTGAAGACTCCAGCTGATTGAAGTGACTGGGTTTCAACTTCTCTCACAAAAATGTATCTTCATGGAAAAATTTAGCTCAAATGTGTAATATTTGTGACAACAGTTGTAATGGAAACTTCTGAGCAAACTTCCCAGAATTTCAGTGTGAAAAATTGTCAGATATATTTGCTTATTTTTTTTAATTATTACAAGACTGATTGATGTACAAGCATAAAGGCCTGGACAGGAAATTACTATATTGTACTAAAAAATGAAAATCAGAGGATAGTGAGGCATGGAGAAGCGTTGATGAGTAAGTTTGATGAAGGGGGGTTGTAGATATTAAAACAAAATGTGCAGGTTTTTCTTCACGGATCCTAGAGAACTGGCAATGCAAAAGTTTTTTGCTTTGGTTTTGCACAGCAGCACATACACAAAAGTCATAATGCACAACCGCATTGCATTAGCCAGATAGTGAGTGTTACTGCTTCTGAAAAGTCTGGCTGTATGAAATCAATCCAAATCAGGGGTAGCAAAGGAGTGGCCTTCTCCTCCCCCTTCTTCAAGGATCTGCCAAGCATGTCAGATCATTCATGTTAAATTATGCTGGGTGGCATGGAGATGTGCACTGCTGTCATCTAACGGCTGAGTTGCAGCTGTCAAATCCATTGCACTGTGAGCCTCCCGTAGCAATCCAACACTGGTCCAAAACAGAGGAACAGGCCTTTATCCACTAATTTATGACTAGTTCAAACCTGACAAATAGAGAATATGCATGACAATGAGAAAAGAATAATAATCTTATCAACTCTAACAACTTCTCCTTACCTGCAGACAGACTAGTTTATTAAAATCCCATGGCTAAACTCAGTTCTGGCACAAAGTGCAATGGTTCTGTTGATTTAGTCAGCAGCTTATTTGGCTATAAATTTTAAACCTTCACAGCTGGCAAAAAGACGGCAATTACTGAAAATTAAAAGAATATCCATACAATCAAAATGTTTGTCTGTATATCTATACCTTGAATTGTGCCATGGCTTTAACAATTTAACTCAGATTATCAGCTGAGACTCAGCAATAATTAAGCTTGTACCTTTTATATATTTATTTTCCTTACTGACCTCTCTATTTACTTCGTAAACAATCTTTCTTAAGTTTTCCTGTGGTTCAGTCCATGCTCGGAAAACACTGATCTCTCCCAGGTTTTAGCTTTCTCAGTTCCCCTGCACCATGGTTTGACCTGCAGGCAAATGAAGCCATTCAAATATTTGCTTATCTTGTCATCTGTTCTCATCAGACCTTGCAATTCCTGTCATGCCCCACATGTCAGTTTAAAGCATAACGTCATTAATACCTCCAGTGCACTAATGGATGCTTCACACATGAACGCATTAATGAAATGTGTTATTGTTTTCCCTCACAGGACATTAACAATCTCACTCATGCTGAGCCCCTGAAGCCCTGCAGTGCTGCTGAAAACCACTAGCTATCAAATGAACCCTCAGTTACGCCTCAGTAACTTTAAGTTCAAGTTTATCACTGAAGTGTCACTAATGTGAGGAGAAGATACAAGCCTCTAAGGTCTTTTGGGCCCAGCTTCAATTACCTTAAAGAGTAACAGGAGGCAATAGCTGCAAGGGAAAAATACACCATCATATAAATGAAATGCTGTCAAGACAAAATAGGGAAGATCTGGGTGTCAATGTGGTAATTTGTTTCTTGTTTCTACCCTTTGTCTGTGGACTGGTGGCTTGGATAATGAAGACAGGATTGCTTTTCTAGGAGATATAAACATAAATAGTCTAGTTTCCTGATAGAGATTTTAAATACAGAAGGCAATAAAAATTTCTTACGTAAACCATATTTAAAATTGCTTTTCAGTATCTTTAAGAATTATTTCCAGAGCAGTTATGAAATGGCCACAGCAGATTATGCAGCTTTTACACACAGTTTAGCTAAAGAAGACTGCTAGTCTTCTGTTAGCCTGTGGTTGCAAGAGCACTTTGGCAGCAGAAATAGAGTGGTGGCTTTTTCGCATCACAAATAATGTCACTACCTTTTCTATAGGTCAAAGGAGAATAAAAATCAAGGTTTTCCCTTCGTTTCCATCCACTATAAGGATCAGCTTCTGATCTTGCTTTAGAAGTTTTTGCACAAAGCCAGCAGATGAAGGTGTCCCCTGTACGGTTAGCCTTAAAAATCAGAAGTCAGAGTAGCTGGTAACTTTAAATTTTCCTCTATGTAATATATATTATTATGTAAAGTTCTGAACAGGATAAATACAGAAAAGCACTGGAATTTTATCTGATGTTTCAGGTATGAAATCAGGAAGTTCTCTTATACTACAGTCAACCTTTGGCTCTCATTTTATTCTCAAGTAGCAATGCTCCTACATGGAGGCTATGAGCACAGCTAACAGTAAGGCCATGCTAGGAAGAGGCATTAGAGATCCCCAGCTGTAGAGGGAATGAGTAAGTAAATCCTGGAAAGGCCATTCCTGGCTTGTTCTACTCTAGCACTCCTCTAGCACCTTCTTATTGTGAACTTCCCTGAAAGCTCCATTTTTCCTCATTAGTCCAAGACATGACATGAATCTCAGAGCTCCCCAGCACAGGAAGTTTCTGATGAGTAGCCTGCAAGGTCAGGAAGGTCAGCCACCCCTATTTCAGTTTATTGCCTATTAACCTCTTCAGGAAATCCCTGAATGTCTTCATATAGTTATAGCATAAATCCCATGTACATTCTGCATATTGTACCAAATAAGTGCCACAGAAATAAAGCATAAATGGGAAGAACGAGTCTTGTAATCAAAATTAACAAAGTACTCCAGGAAATCAGGAACTTTTGCTGCCACAAATATACAGCTGTCATTTATAGAATCAAGTGGATTGCCAAGAAATGTTTCACTCTTTCCAGGGTACCAACAAATAGCTGCTGTTTCTTGTTTCTAAAATTCAGACAAATGGAAATATTATTACAGAATTTCTAATATTTACAATCCAGAAGCATTTCTGATACTCATCCCCTTGCTCATACAGGGAGTCTTCTTACATAAAACATTTTCTTTTCTCCAGCATACATTTCCATAAAGAGCGTGGTAAAATTAGTGTCAGCATATGAGATTTTTTTGTTCTCTGTGGATTTATTAGTGTTGTCACATCCTCCTTCTCAGGATCTCACAAATCAGTGATGGAAAACAGTGTCTCTGGCGCAGCTATCACAGACTGTTTGCAGCATCCTAATTTTTTTCTTTTTATTGCCATTAGCTAATCAATATGTCGCATAAATCTGTGACAACCTAATGTTATTACATGTCATACTGGGCTTCATTTCTGAACATTTCAAACCAAGAATTTTTCATTACCTACCCATTTCTTCCTCTTAATTTGCTAATGGGAAAACTTATGCTGGAGTGAATAAATTTTATCCCATTTGCTGCTGAAGAAGCTAAAATAAGGCATGGACCACAGCCAGCAAGGATTTCCTAATGACTTCTCTCTTTTCTTTTAATGTCTACTCATATATGCCAAAGGGAAGAGTATTCTAAAACCAGAAATTCTGATTGTTAACTAATGGAAAGAATGAATTGCATGCCATTTGGAAATGCCGTACAGCATAAAGTACATGGTCACATGCTTCCCACACAGTTATCACAGAATCACAGAATCACTAGGTTGGAAGAGACCCTCAAGATCATCGAGTCCAACCCATGCCCTAACACCTCAACTAAACCATGGCACTGAGTGCCACATCCAATCTCTTTTTAAACACATGCAGGGATGGTGACTCTACCACCTCCCCGGGTAGACCAACTCAACCATTTCTTTGGTAACATGCACAGTAGTAAATTAAAGCACCAGGGAATATTTCTAGATACAGAAATCCATTTATTACTAATGCTAGGTTTTAAAACGGCCCTTATTGCTGTCCTAAAAAGCTTCTGGGTGCAGCTCAGGAGTTGGAACAGACTCTTGCCCACACTAATTGCCAGTTTAAGAGCAAACTTTGTGTTTCAGATGTCAGCAGTTTAAAAGAATTTGACATTGGCTGCTTTGTGTCAGTGTTAAAAAAGCTCTAACTTCATTTAGCCTACTTGACTAGATTACAGCCTTCAATATCACTCCAGATATATATGTTCATATATATGTAATGATACACACACACACACACACACACACACATTTCCATATTAAGTTGTTATTGAATTCCTACTTAATCACTACATATATTTGTAAAGGAGAATAAATACATGGAATATTAAGGTGTGTTCAGATACTGGTGTGCTACTTAGCGCATCAAATGGAGAGAAAAGTATCTACCTGTGTCTACCTTAAGAGGCAATTCGATGCATTTACAATGACAGTGGTAAAACACTGACGCACGTGGCCTGAGAGGCGATGGATACCTCAACCCTGGGAATATTCAGGATCAGGTTGGATGGGGCTCTGAAGAGCCTGGTCCAGTGGTAAGTGTCCCCTCCCATGCCAGGGGGGTTGGAGTACGTGACCTTCAAAGGCCACTTTCAACCCAAAATATTCTGTGATCCTGTCATTCTATTGAGAATGGATCTGTACATTTAAAGAACAGGTACTGAGGTGTCTTCATGGATGCCTCTAGACAGTAAGCAACAGAAGGAGGTGCTAGTTTAGTGTGCAGCCCAGGGCTGAGCATTCCCAACACTTCTGTAGTCTAAAGCTATCCAATCCTCTAATGTATACGGAAATTAATTTCTTGAAATATTGAGCACTGACAAAATATTTTTTATTATCTGTTTTACTAACCCAGTGTCTTTCTAGCTTCTCTTGCCCAGGGAAAGAGTCCCAAGAGCAGCAACAAGGCGTGCATGAATAATAATGAGAAAGATCTTGCAGATGCAGGCCCCTCAGCTTATGAAGGTGCATCTCAAAAGCAATTTTATACACACATATATATATATATATATTCAAGTGTCCTAAGAATTTCCAAATTAACTTCAGCTTTGGTTTAAAAGTGACTTTATCATAGCTGCTAATGTATTAATTCATTTGCCTTTTCGTTTTGATACAAAATCTAGTGCAAAGTATAAAATTTGAATATTATGCATAGGATAAACTAAACCTAAAATTTGTTTACTTAAAAGCTATCTTTTCTCTTTTCTCTTTGGTTAGTGTTTTCTTTCCATAGCCTGGGAACAGATGCTGCTTCTACTCCTTCCTTCCTCATCAAAGCATTGAAAAAGCATCTCCCCAGGCTGAGGACAAACTCTGCCCATTTGGTACTGCCTGCCTGAAACTATTAGTTCTCCATATCTTTAGCCAGAGAAGCCTCTAGTGAACAGTTTCATTGGAACAATGATCAGACACACCACGTTAATCCCGGAAACTCTTTTGTCAGTTAGCATTAGAGATTATTACCCAATAAACACGTAAATACATATATATGTGTATGTGTGTTTGTGTGCATGCATGCAGAAAAGTAGCCTTTCAACACTTTCAACACTTTCAACAGTGAACACATTTCTAGAGGTGTTCAGGTGTCTAAAGAATCAATGCCAGCTGGGCCTGTAAATTGTATTAAAATACTTCCCATAATAGACTTAGATAAAATTTTGAAATGTTTGCAGAAGCCTAAATTCTGTGAAGCTATAGGTAATGTGAAAAGACAGAGGGGGAGGGAAACAGCCCATAGGGAGAAAAAAGAATTTTGGTACAGAGAAGAGCAGTGCCAACTCTTACTGGTCATGCCTGCATTGCTTCTAGTGAGCAGTCCTCACAGCAGCTGGGATCACAGCATGTCTCCTGTCCATGTGGCAGCCTGCTCTGAGTGTCTCCCTGTACACTACATCATCAAACAGGCACACACAGCTGCATGGACTTCATAGAATTCCTTCTGGCTATACTTCAAGACATGCTCTCAGACTTCTTTTCTGTATGGGCATGTCATGGTTTAACCCCTGCTTGCAATTAAACACCCTTTAGCCTCTCACTCAGGCACACTGTCTGGTGGGACAGGGAGGAGAACCACGAAAAGGTAAAACCCATGGCTTGTAATAAGAACAGTTTAATAATTGAAAGAAAGTAAAATAATAATCATAATAAAATGTAAAAGAGAGAGAGGGAGAGGACTAAAACCCAATAGAAACAAGAGATGCCCAATACAAATGCTCAGCAGCTGGTGACTGATCCCTCAGCAGCAGTCAGTACCTCCTGGCCAGTTCCCCCCAGTTTATACACTGGGCATGACGTTCTGTGGTATGGAACATCCCTTTGGCCAGTTCAGGTCAGCTGTCCTGGTAGTTGTGCACCTGCTGGCTGGCAGGGCATGGGAAACTGGAAAGTCCTTGAGTTAGGGTAGGTACTACTGAGCAGCAACTAAAATATCAGTGGGTTGCCAGCAGCAGAGAGAAAGCCTACATATGTGTGACTAGATACCTTAGAGTTTGGCATGTATTTGTCTGATATAGTAAGATCTAATGAGTTGCAAGACTTCATTTTCACTGAATAATTTGGCAAAGAATCATACGGATGGGAATAGAAAGTAGTAACTGTTAGTGACAGAAAGGAAGAGAACAGATGGGGATCTCAGGGTAATCATGTGCAGTAAATAGGGTTACTTTTACTGTGAACCTCTAAGCAAGACCCATGCTGTTGTAGTATCCCATACTCTTGCTTCTATCTCATACCTGATCCAAGTTATATTGCAAAAAATGTGGCAGAATTACAATACTTTTGGGATATAGCACAAAAGACCAACAGGAAGCAAGTCACAGATGATATGATCTAGCTGATGGTTTCATCTCAATGAGTAAGGCTGAGATGCTTTAACCACTGGAGGGTGATTATTTTTCTTTTGAGACTGGACCATCCATGTAATTTCAGGGCTTTTAATGTATTTTCATTATCCCTTGAATTTTGACTCTCAAAATACATAGGGATAATAAAGAAATTTGCTGCTGAGGACATGAAGTCTATCCTTTACAGCATTAGTCCACTATGATTTAAATCTCTAGTATGTCTACAAGCAGCATTTGTGGATGACATCAAATACTGTACAGGCAAGGATAATACAGCTGATGCCCATGAAAGCATCTGTTTTCAAGAACAATGAGATTTACAGAATACTTTTAACTAAGAAAGTTAATTGAATCTTTTCAGGAATAAGTATCAATAGGTAGATAATATCTAAAAATCTTCTTGTTTTCTGAAGATTGACAGACATTTCACAGGAAGTTTCTTATCCAGTCTAATATTATTTAAAGAAATATGAAAACAGAATTAATAACTTCTTTGCAAAAATACATTAAAAACTTTTATAGATGTTATCACACCAACAAATCACACATAAATTCTACCCTAGTTCTCTAATATAATTAGAAAATTTAAGTACTTTGCAATACTGAAACTGACTTCTCAAAACAACTTTCAAGAGTGGTTTAATCTGTCCAAGAATATATCAATGTGGTCTCTTTGTGAATAACAGTAATTCATGTGATTCAGTTGTATTTGCCTTTCACTTTCTGCAACTGTTTGTAGTGAATCAGATTCTGATCCTAAGACAAGGGGTTGATAAAACAAAGCAACTTTCTTTCTTGTGCTAATAATTACACAAGAATCATCTGCCACAGAAGCCCCAAAGTCATGGAGTCAGGATCAGGAGTTATACTACACCACCTGGAAAAGCAAACAGTACATGTATGCAGTGAACCGCAACCAAGAGTTCCATACACTGTGTTTGTGTATCGTGCAACTGCATAGCTTCAGATTTTGAAAAACACTATCAAAAAATTACAACTGAACATCAGTCATCATTCATTATGAATGAATAAAACATTCCCTAGTTCAGACCAGTGGTTTTTTGATTGGAGAAATTCTTGCATTTAGATTTTGCATAGATTCTGGAGTAGCTGCAATTCATGATTTTTGGACTATGATAATTTGCTGCTCCACAGAGATCTGGGTACACAGACACTATTCAGGTATTCAATATAAATCACCATCTTTGCTCACGATAGTGGAAAATAGTGAACAAATAACATCACCCAAACCTGAACAAAATTCATCCTATATTCATCCTATATTTGCCCCTGCACAGACTGTGCATCACTAACGTTGAATCAGAGACCAACTGACCTTATTATTATTGCCTTCATCATAGTCATAGTTAATCATATCACCAAACACAAAATTCATGTAGAAGTACTGTAACATTGAATGTTTATCACCTAAGAAATCAGAATCACCATTTTCAAGAACAATGGAAACCAAGAAATCTGTGACATCCACACATCTATCCTCATCTAAAAATGAATTTGTTTTACTATCCCAGTAATAGCCATTAAAAAAGCACAACAGCACAAGAGAAATATTTATACTGCTTGGTTCCTCATGTGCACCTAAATTGTTAGAGATAATTTTTTACAGAATAAGTATGCATTAATTAAGGGAAGACTACATTGCAAGAACTGGTAGAACATGGAAAGACTTAGATTAGACTTCTTTATATCCACTGACTTTACATGTATAAAAGTGAATTCTCACTGAAGTTGTCTAGGCTTCTGGAAAAAAAATCTCAATTGTGTTAGCCTGTCTACTTCTAACTCTACTTCAGTTTAAGTACATTGCAGCATTGCTTTTCCTTTGGCCTTTGAGGCCAAACAGCCTGATCATTATACTTTCGTGAAGATGAAACCTTTCAGCCATGCACAATAGGCATCAATTCTGATGAACCCCACACCTACTCTGAACTTCGAAAAAATCCCTTTCCAAAATATCCCTTTTATCCATGTCTTGGATTTAAACTAAACAGTTTGGTGCACTCCGTGGGCCTTGCATAAAACTCACAGAGCAAGAGTATTTATAGGAAGCAGAACCACGTTAAACAAAGAAATCAGGAAAAACCCAGGAAGAATAACATTTCCAAAACATCTGATTTTCCCGAATGCATTATTTGGTCTGACACATTACTTTTAACTACAGTCTCCTGCCAATAAATAGGACAACTTGTATAAATTAGGTCATCATCTAATTTCATGCAAGACTTTGGAATCTAAGTGTGGGGAATTCTCAAGGTCCCTCTTGGTGATATCGTCTGGATAATAACAGCTGATACAATATGTGAGCATGAAGAGCATACATGAATGGCCGATGCAAAATTTTCACAAAGCATTTGCCAAAAGCCTGATAACAGTGTAAGGCATTTAACAAAGACAAAGTTTGCAGGAGACTGCCATCAGCCAAGATTAAACACTATAATGAGGGAAATATCAGAAGACTTTTAAGAAAGAGGAATGAGCTTGAAGAGATGGATGAGGTTTTAACATCGATTGAGGGTAAGACCTTGGTAACAGAGCAGCCATTCAGAGAGGGTTTGACACAGCTAGAAGTCATCTTACCACTAACGTGACCTCTGCCTAGACCTGATGAAGCAGCTTCACTGCCAGAGGTGTAGCCTGCACTACTCAGAGGGTTGATAGTGCCTCCCACCTCAATTAGATCTATGTGACCTTGTAGAGGGGGATCAGCACTGTGTGGTCACCAGGCTGTGGAAGGTTACATGGATGCAGATGGAGCTGCAGCACGTGCACCTTTCCCAGAAACAGTGGTAAAACGAAGGTACCTGCCTGTTCAAGAATGTGGGTGAGCTACTGATCCACAGATCCTGTGACAATGGCATTAGGACTTTGGAAAATTACTGTTTCTGAGGATTAAAGAAGTATGTTGAGAAATTTGTAGAAATTTTATAAGTATCTAGAGATAACGTTCTGTTGTATTGCTGATATTGACCTTGAATGTGTCAGATTACTTGACAATTACATGTTGCTACTAAATGAATAAACAACTATCATCTGATTTAAACAAGAATTGAACAGTGACAATATGCACAACAGTTATTGCCTTCAGATGATACCATACTCTCTCTCTTCTGTAAGGTTGAAAAGCTTAACGACAATAGAGAGCTTCTTGGATTCCTTTTGAAACTAGGAAGCTTTTCTTCCCCACTCCTCTTTTGCTATATGCCAGTTAACTCTGAAATGGAACTGGTCCCACAACTAAACAAATGCTTGTCCCTTGACAAAGAGATTACTTCGTACCTCTCTCCTTCACAAATTGTTCTAAAATTTGAGATTTTCAGGAGCTCTATCCCACTATCTAACCATTTTGCTGGACTGATTTTTTCCTTTCATTTAAGTCAATTTCCTAGAAAGAACCTCAGTGAAACCCGCCCATTTAGACACTCCTCATGGGCTTGATAGAGCTACAAACAGCTGGAATTATGACACTGAGGAGTCTAGAGTTACTCTTCCAAACAGCAACTACACTTAATTACACAGCATAAGCCAGAATTTAGGCATGGCACATCTTTCTTAAAATCACCACAGAATATAGATAGGCTAATTAGCCCCCAAGTTATCCAATTCTAAACTTGTACAGTAAAAGCAAAATGTTTTATGTTAATTAGCAGTTTCTTTATAAAGCCCAAACCAGTCTTTTCTTACACTTAATTTAATAAGAATATTGCTTATCAGCAAGTCTATCAGAACAGCACAGCCTTGTGGGTAATTACCTTATCGGTTTACTAAAATAACATCTATCAATTCCTTTGAGTGTGTTTTTCCCAGCTAAAAAGAGTTAAGACAGAAATCTAATCTAATCTGTATTTCGCCCCATCAATTTTAGGACAATGATTCTGCTATAATTAGCTTTACTAGTTTCCATGTCTATCACATGCCATCTCATTCATCACTTTAGATCAGCATTATTCAGTCTTGCATAATATTTCCAGAAAGTTTTATAATTAAGACATTCTTAATTGTAGCCTAATCATATATATATATATATATAGATAGATATATATATATATATATATATTTATANTTTTTTAAGGTAGAACAATTGCGACTACCATTAGGCAGCATTTCAGGCCCAGGAAAAAAAATGGTAGAACACTACATTTCTGGTTTTTTTAATTGAAAGATTGAACGGCCTTGATCATTCACACTAGGAATATATAAGGAATATTTCTATTCCTCATATTTGTTATTAAAAAATGGACCTATTTAGACCATGCCAAGAATTCTCCAGCTGCATGCCTAGTACCTGTGTAGTAAGATTTTTCTGGTAGGCCAAGAATTTCTGAGTACATAAATGCAGAACTAGTTTTTAATCTAAAGATAAAGATGGACATGTTGATAAGAAATAACAGATTTTGGAAAAGAAATATTTATTCTTATAGAAAAGGCAATGTGAAGCACAAAATGAAGTAGCAGCAAGCATTTAAGGCAACATCTACTGGGTGACCCACATCTATTGGTCCTTAGAATAGAAACCTTAGGTAAAAGAAGGATTCTTTTTCAGGTCAGTAGTCAAACCATTCAGGGGAATTGTCAGTATCAATACTGGAAAAGAACTTCAAGAATGGACAGTTTTACAGCTGAAATAAAAGACGCACAAGCTTTTCTTTCCCAAGATTTCAGCTAGCTTCCCATTGCAATCTATACAAAGACCTCATGGCTGTTTTGTTGTTTGATAGAATAATTAAAAGCTTCTGTTACAGAAATCTTCACAGGAGTAAGACCTGTTTCAGTTCTGATAATGTGATAGAGCTATAAAGCACTTGTTTACAGCTTAAAAAAACCTCTCAGTTATATATAAACAGTGAACAGAAGTTCCTATTTTTTTTAAACATGCAAAAGGGATGGGCTTTTATCTTTATAGACTTCAAGTCAACAGGTTCATTAAAGCAAACCAGCCACTAAAAATAAATTAAATATGTGATTAAAAATAAAACAGAAAATACCCTAAAACCAAACCAAAACCACAAAACCCTTCCCACTCTGCTAGGAAGGAAGGAAAAATTCAAAGACAAAAAAAATTAATCAATTATCCTTTCTCATCATCAATGTAAATAATACTTTATACACCAACACATTGCAAAGCAGATGCAAGGTAATGGATTTAACTTAATATAGATTAGGTAAATACATTTAGATAGGGATTGTAAAACTCTGAATTCTAGACCAAAGCTAAGTAGTTTTTGAGAATTCAATGTCAATAAACCCACATGGAACAGCCTCAGAAAACTTAAAGCAACACAACTTCTCTACATGCAGTGTATAACTAATGTGCCTACAAGACAAAGTCAGAGATGTTTATGCAAACATCCAGTACAATCATTAGTTTTCCCCATTTTGAAGCCATGAGTTAATCAAGTGTCACTAACTCGTAGTAAAAACCCTTGGTTTTGATAGCAGTGCTGCAACTGTGCACGTGTTGGGAATGGGGAGAATACCAGGTACACAGACTACCATGCACAGTTTTATATATCTGTTATAAACTAATTGGAATGAAAACAAACAGTAACCAGACTACTTAAAGTGTTGGAAATAAGAGCTTCTGTAAGTGAAGTCAATGGACAACGGGGGAAAAAAAACCCTGTTTACTTTTGACAGTATCCATAACATTATAAATGACTAGAGATAGTGATTCTCAAGTAGATATGAAACACTAACAAGAACTTACAAGTTGTCACAGATGTCAATTATATGAAATGGATACTTATCATAAAGGACACCTAACATTCCCTACAGAAACGGGAACAAAGCCCATTGCTATACTTAGTGGATTCCCAAAGGGTACTGGAGCACCTCTTTGCTGAAGACAAGGCGAGGAAGTTGGGGCTGTTCAGCCTGGAGAAGAGGTTACATGGAGACCTCATAACAATCTTCCAGTATCTAAAGGGGGCCTACAGGGAAGCCAGAGAGAAGGACTCTTCATCAAGAACTGTAGAGATGGGACAAAGGGAAAAGGCTTCGAGCTGAAAGAGGGGGATTTAGATTTGATATATAGAAGAAACTCTTTATTGTGAAGCTGGTGAGGCATTGCAGTAAGTTGTCCAGAGAAGCTGTGGATACTTCATCCCTGGAAGTGTTCAGGCCAGGCTGGATGGGGATTTGAGCAGCCTAGACTAGCAGGATGTGCTCCTGCCCATAGCAGGGAGGTTGTAGTTAGATGATGTTTAAGGTCCTTTCCAGCCCAAAAAGCACTCTATGATTCTAAATCCAGACTGAGGTCACGTGTTTTCAGTTCCATCCCTTTTGCAGGATAGATGATGCCAGCAACACTTTTCTCTGGAGCCAGTCACAAATCCCAGAAGAAAGCATTATCTTCCTGTGTCCCATATTTTGGCTCTGCAATAGATTTATGACACTTGACTTACTGAATTTTAAAACAAATTTTGGCTGTTTCTCTCTAATATTCTAGGGAATTAAAATTCATATTCATGATGCAAACTGATAGTTTCATAATAATTTTATTAATATTTGCACATTCTGAAGTTCTCAAGTTGAAGGAGGAATTAATTGTAAGTATTTATTTACACTGCTGAAGCTATTATCATCTACTTGTTTATATAGTACCAAATTTTACATACGACAACCTCCCAATGAATCATCAGTGCTAAATCTAGAACCCACTGAAAATATTTCAGATTAATTTATGGTCAGTTTGCTGGAATCTGATGCACAGTCAAATGCAGCAAATTAAATGTTCTGTAGGTTTACAGTTTATGCTCAGTGATGAGTGTGCATTAAAATATTTACTGAAGAATCAGATGGTGCTGATAGATAACCACCAAATGGATGTAAGGAAAACAGAGTGAGGTTGCATTACCTACAACGGAAAATTAGAGGATGGTAGAAAATAGGAGTAACATGTGAAGTAGCATATGGTGGAACAAATGAGGAGGGCAGCAAGGTGTTGAAAATTAATTAATGATTGAAGTATCTTGAAGAGGAACACTACTGTATAATTAGTAAGTATCATCATTAATCACTTTAAGTTTTTTTTTTTTCAAATAGTCTGTTATACTGAAAGATTCCCCTACATGTTGTGGAAGGATCTCTTTGAGCTGAAGGACGTGTCAACTTATTGAGTATCAGGGACATGAAGTTCAAATGCAGAAGCTCTGTAATAGCTCTTATGTTCAAATATAAGAAAGCCACAGCAAAGCTGTTACGAAAAACAAAGCAGTCTAGTGAGAGATTAGTCATTTTCTGCACACAAAAACCCTATTAAAAAAGAGCCTTCAAGTATATCAGTACAAGTCAAATATATCAGTGGATCACATATAAGTAAAGCAATTAAGTATTGTCATGTGAAATATGAAAAGATTGACTACAGAGGGAGAGCAGTGAATGTTTTGACCATGTAAATGCTTCTACCTACAATTTAGAATCCATCAAGGGGATGGTACTGCAAACAATCCAGATCTGTTGATCTGTTAAGGCCTGACTTGTTACCTATTCTGTTATTTTCCTGTAGTTGTCATCAGATATCACCATATTACACATTTTCTGAAAGGTTACTCTTCTCTGTACTGAGAGAGATTAGAGTAACGAGAGAAGCAGCCACGAGCTGATCTTAATTAAATTTGTATTTTATGCAAGGGAGTCTAGGACTATTTACCACACCAAAGATATAATTCACAGTTGAAAGTAAATCAATACTTTCACATGCAATCAGTTTTTCACCTAGAAAACATTACTATTTTCAAACACTAATGGATTTTTTTTTCATATTTGAAAGAGATAATCCACCAACATGGAATTTCTGCTCCAATGACTGCCCCAGTATGTGTTCTGCTGTCACTGATAGCAACATTACTCTATTTACTAAAACATGAATCAGAAAACTTACCTCATGCCCAGCAGGTCCTTTCCTCTTTTGTTCATTTATTTGTTTGTTGGGTTTTGCCTTTTAACACAATTCTGAACTGCTGAATACTGACACCATTGTTTGAGTGAGCTTGATACTCCATGCCTTAGTTATCAGGTATTTCTAAATCCAGGTCAACAGACATGCTTACACTTGATCCAAAAGGCTAAATCCCTCTCTCTTCAACCAAGAGATTTGAGCAAGAAAGCCACAAAGAAGGATTATCTTGGCAAGTGTACATGAAGCTTACTCTTTTACCTGATGTAGTAGAACAAAACTACCTGAAATCTCTGTAACGTAGCAACCTCCTTTCAAAAACAATAATATATTTAAATAAATAAACACCTAAAAAAACCGACTCAGCTCCACAACTCTCATACTTAAGTAGAAAAGAATTCCACACATCAGCCTGAGCTTTGTCTGTCAAAGAGCTTGGATTTCAGACGCTTTTTACCACAAAATAATCTTTTCTTCTTAATGTAAACAGGGACAAAAAGGGCATAAAAATGTTAGAAAATTTAATGTCAAGTCGATCGTTATATAATTGTTTGGCTAGACCTTGTATATCTCTTTTTCATTACAAAAAGAAGGATAGTCAGTAGAATCAGACACTGGGATTAAATGACATTGCCATATTCTTACAAGGAAAAAAGGTTTGCTATCATATTCTATCATTTGCTGTCTAAAATTTGCTATCTTTCTCTGGTGTGAAAGATATTCTCTATGTTCTGTCACTTATGACCATAGTTCAAAGAGTGGCTAAGGTCCTTACCATACGTACTCTAAATTGAAGAATTATTTATTCAGAACCAAAACAAGTGGAAAAGAAAGATAAGCTGATTTAAGTTTCTTTGACTTCCCATCCATTTATGGATTGTCCTTGGTACTATAGCTAGCTTGATTTCAAAGGTGTTAGTCATGTTGTTCAGTGTTGGTCCTTTTTAAACTACAAAATAGAAAAGGAGCTCTAGTTTTAATCATATCTATGAAATCATACAAGTCTTAGTGGAGGGTTCTCAACAATTCTTTTCAAATTCTCATTCCACATTCATCATAAAGCTCATTTGCACACATAAGCAATGTCCCTTTGATGGTGTTTTTACCCTTTGATTAATTGCAAATTAAAGCATCTCAAGCCAAAACTGAAGTCTCTGCATAAATAACCCATTCACTATCCATTTATAAACTGTGAGGAATTTGAGTGATTTCTCAAATACTGTGTGAGAAATCACTCAAATTAAGTACTAGTGTAAGTTTTAACTCAACATGTCTTTCTGCTGAAAAGATACCAGAACCAAATAACATACTTGAATTAAAACATAAAGGAGATCAAGAAGGAGCATTTCTCTATAAATAACAGAAAAAACCTCTACTGGGTCACATGAAAGGTCCATTTAGCATAAGTTTCTGTCTCCAATAGCATCCAACAGGTAATTTCTTTCTAGCTTCCTAAAAGGGAGAACTCTAGCGTTTTGAAAGGGAGAAGTGACACACACATCTGGGAAGAATATTTTTTTTAAATATATCTTGTAACAGACACGCAAGTGTGGTGGTTTAATCCTAGCCAAGAGACAAATATGCAGACAGCTGCTTGCTCACTCACTCTCCTCTACGATGAAGAGAAAATAGGGGAAAGATGATAGAAGTCCACTGAGTTTCTTCAGCCCGTAGCTGGGGTTCCCTCTATTACAAAAGATCAGAATAGAATACAAGGCTTGTTGTGTTGTTGAGAAGCAAAGACAGCTCAGGCTGTCGCCAGCTCACTCACCCAATTCCTTCTGAGGTTGGTCCTCCACTCACTTGGGTTGTTCCTGCTATATCATTTCCTACAAACTACAACTCAAGCCATGGGTTACAATATTTATAAATGTTAAGGTTAATTGTATACCCATTACAATCTGCACCCCTTTTCCCTTTGGACCGGGTAATAGAGTTACCTTTGCAACAACATCCACGCATAGCACTTGTGCCAGCATGAATCCTTCATGGGCTGCAGTTCCTCTGAGGGTGTGCCTGCTCCAGCATGGGCTTATTCATGAGCCATAGTCCCTTCAGGGGTTTTTGCTCTAGTTCACAGTTAAGTCCGTTCATGTCTGGTATAGTACAGGAATGGAAGCACTGCCGGGGTCATATACCGGCCCAGGCACATGGGAACATATTGTTACCAAAATGTTAGCAGGCATGGCAAAGTAAGATGATAAGCAGCACATCAAACAGCAAAAACCAAAACCAGTCATCAGCAAGCCACAGGCTCCAATACACAGTAAAGTAAATGAGCCTCATGGCAAGCATGAGAGCCTGCCAATAAACAGCTAAGCAGTTATAACAGCTATAAATTCAAACTACAATCAAATCTGATGTTATCTTAAACCTCTTAAGCCCCATTCTGCAACAAAAAAATCCTGTGGTGGGTAGGGCAAATACCTACACAACCAGGCAGTCACTCCCTTATCCCTTGGAAAGAGGAGAAAACAGAACGGAGACAAGAATACTCATGGATTAAAGCACACAATTTAATACAGGAAGAAAAATTGCATGTGGAAGCAGAACAGTTTCACAGGCTAGAAGAGGTTTAGCTACCTCCTGCAAAGCAGAGCCTTAGCAACATGAAATGATTACTTGGGAAGTAACGAGCCAAAACCACAAATGTTCCTAATCCCTCCTCCTATCCTTTTATTGGTTTCATTGCTGACTATGATGTTATAGGGCATAAAATATCCCTTTGCTCATTTGGGGTCAGCTCTCCTGCCATCTTCCTGCCCAGGTCCAGCCTAGTCCCTGAGAGGTGAAGGTGAGGGAGGAGAGTGAGAAAAACAGAAAACCTTGATGCTGAGCAAGGAATACTCAGCAACAGCCAAAAACATGAG
Organism: Eulacestoma nigropectus; assembly: GCA_013397775.1. Taxonomy (NCBI): domain Eukaryota; kingdom Metazoa; phylum Chordata; class Aves; order Passeriformes; genus Eulacestoma; species Eulacestoma nigropectus. Next base: position 564,647 of record VZTE01002091.1, read on the forward strand.
TGTGTTGGCAACAGTGTTTCAGTTACAAATTCAAAACAGCCTGCTATTAAAAAAAATAATAAATAAATAAATAAATATATATAAAAACCACCAATACACACCTGAAAACAAACAAAAAGAAACTCTCTATCTCAAGTTGACACAGTACAGTAGGGATGAAACGTGATATTTATCTGGTGAATTTCCTTAACTTTCAGTAGCCTGTATCTTAGGGACTTCCTGGGAATTCACCAAATGAAAGCCTTTTAATCTCTTTTGAATATGGGTAGAGTACTGACATACACGTTCTGTAGGAAAGACAGTCATCGAATAACGAAATCATAGTATGGTTAGGGTTGGAAGAGCCTTTAAAGATCATCTAGTCCAACTTCCCTGCCATAAGCAGGAACATCTTCAACTAGAACAGGTTGCTCAGAACCACATCCAACCGGACTTTGAGTATTTCCAGGGATGGAGCATTCACCACTTTTCTGGGCAACCTACGCCCATGTTTCACCAACCTTATTGTAAAAAACATCTTCCTTTTATCTATTCAAATTCAACCTGCTTTTAATTTAAAACCATTGCCCCTTGT
>VZTE01002092.1:0-145520 GCA_013397775.1 Eulacestoma nigropectus
CACTGGTCAATACTATTACATAATGTTCATTATTTGTGAAACAACATTTAACTTGCTGAGGAGTAATACCTTAGATTGACTATACCTCAATTACAGGATACTCTCTTTAATTTTCTTTAATGTAATTCCAGAGCAGATAGTGTCAGAAGGTAAAGAAAAATAAATTCTTTTTATATATATATATATATTTTTATATANTATTTTAATTAATTAATAAATGGGATGTAATGAATTCTGGCAGGGTGACATTTGAGCATAAAGCAAGGCTTAAACAGACCCTGACATGTGTTAGCTGGGAAAACACAACACGCCCGTGTGTGCACCACACACATGTACGCACACACTCTATATACATAAATACATATATATACACACTTTTTTTTTTTTTATCTACACACAGGTTTAGTTATATTTCTCCATACAAACAGCAATTTTTGTTCTAAGAATAAAAAGACAATTGTTTGAATTACTTCTACAGTGTACTTTTATACTTGAATATATCACTTTTAGTATCACAGAACTTGAACTGTGATGTCAGTCTTTGAATACTTAAGTAGGTGGGTGTTTTCTGCTGTTTTTCTTCTGCACACCACTAACATGAAATTGTTATTCTCATCTCAAGCAGAAAAAAATGAGCAGAATGAGTTTTCTAGTAGTACACTAAAGTAAAAAATAGTTTGCTTATAAGGATGGCTTTTTAAACCCCCCAAATGCACTGTAAATGATTACTAGTAGAGAAGAAGAAAAGATTCATTGAAACACAATTTCAGCATACTGGTAGACCATAATATCCAAAGAAAGAGAGTTCCTGTCCAAAAAAATTCATAAAATAGTATTTATTGTCTGTATGAATTCCCTGTACTAAAATATCTTTAAAACCTCTATCCATATTTCTGGAATTTCTGTTTCAGAGTTCTTCTGAAGAGTGACTTTTGTACAACCTGACTTTAAAGATATAAACCAGCATAACTGAAAGCTGGTTTTGCAGACTGGGGAAAAGGTACGTCTCCCATGTCCCATTTGGGACAATCTCCTCCTTGGGTAATTCCTTTCAGAAAAGAGGCATGTCTACACACACAAAAGCACACACAGAGGACGAAGGGAGGGAATGCTGTTACGCTCTGCTGCACCCCTGCCAGCCAAGGCAATCTTTATTTCAGTGCTTACATACAGATGTTGGTGTCCAAGTACCCACACTATGGTTACTGCCCTTAAAAAGCAGAAAAAAGTGAACAGCTCTTCAGCTACTCCCAGCTCTTCCAAAAGTTGTGGCAGCAGAGAGAATTTGTTTCAGTCATGAAAATTGGGACATATCTGGAGAAAGCTCTATATGCAGTTGCTGGAATATCATTTACTCTGACTGTATTTGCTTCAAACATCAGAAACCAGAAGCTTATTTCCTATGCACTTGCTTTTCGCATGAAACCCCAAATGCTGTAGAATTATTTTCAGTGTCAATTTCTTGTTTATCCCATTTTCCACCCTATACTTTTTTTAGTATCTGATAAGTCTCTCTGGGATCTAGCTACATCTCTGATAAAGAGCTGTTTGACAACTGCATTCTTGGTACAAGACTTCTCACTCATTTCAACTTTATACAAATACACAGAAAGGGCTAACACATATTTATTTACAAGTACCGGTGTTGCCAGTATCTTATTCAAACACATACAGAGAGTAAATGCACATATGTGCTCATATACATACAGTAAAACAATGGGATTTCCATGGGGAAATGCAAAAGTTATTGTTAAAATGTCTGTCATCCATGTAAGAGAAACAGACATGAGCTGGGCATTAAATTTGCATACAGCCCCAAGCACAGAGGTTCCTGCATGTGTAGCGTTCTCCTGCTCTTGAAGATGGGCATATCTGGCAGGGAGAGTCTGTCAGGATTAGCTCAGGAAAAAACACCCGCAAGGAGATAATTTGAAGACATACTGAGAATTTGCCTCAGTATGTGAAAATAAACAAAACTATGCACACTGAAAGTTACCACAAACACTATGCCACACATCAGGGAATAATCTATTTCAGCTAATTAACACACAGCCATACACCACACTGTGAGAAATGGTTGCCACTTAGGATTGATTTAGGTCTTGCATCGCTTAGATTTGGAAAGGAAAGGTCTTTTTAAACATTCAGCCAGAGTAGAAAGAAAAATAAAGATAAAATTAAAGTAGTTGTGATAGAAATAGGCTCAGATTCACTTGATGGCTTAGCTTTCTAGTGAATAACAAGGCAGCATAAAGATGCTAATGCTTCTTTTATGAAAAATAACCAAAAGGTACAGTTCCTTTCTTGATTTTGAAGCTGCTTTTGACAAAGTCTATACTATTAGCCTCTGCTTCAAGTTACAATCAAGATTTTTTTTTTTACCTAATAGGTAGACTTGTGTAAATAGAGTGTGTATTTTACCGACAACACTGGCTGCTGAGGTAGACGTTATTGTGACTTAAAATTCTGGTAGGAAGCGGATAGGCATTACTGCATGTGATTCTTATTTTAAAAAATTATATAATCTATGTGTGAAAACAACTTGGCCTGAAACCATCTAGCATAAGGCAACGAAGTCTCTTTCTCCTTTCCTGTTCTTCTCTTTCTCCTTTCCTGTTCTTCTCTTTTTCCCCAAACCAGTCCTCTTTTTCTTTCAATCTTTTTTGTTATGAGATAAAGCATGATGCCATTTCATAACTTGTACTTACTTAACACACACAGACACTCACATACACAAGGAAAATAACTCATCTCAGATGTAGGACATGAAAGCATATCTCCAAGTGTTCACAGCTACATGTCTTATGAAGCAACTTTACTACTCTTAAATAGTAATTGAAATTACTCCAGAGATTTCACACATTTCTGGCCTGCTAACATGAGTCTAGCTATTTCATGGACAGTTCACAGGTACTACTGAAGAGTAATAAAATAGATATGATTGGAAAAAAAACCAGCTGAAGACGGCTCACACACCCACAAAAGGTTTAAGCAAGACTGCAAATCAAGAATATTGAGAAGGGGTCACAGAAGTATCCAAAGAAAACTGAGGTAGTATCTGTAGCACTTTCCAAATATGCTCAGCTGGTGTTGACTTCTGCACTTTGCCTTGCTCAAAAAAGAATGGCTACAGAGGCACGGCTACAGTTAGAGCCAGTGACAGCCAGTCTCCAGGCACGTCTGTTTGGTTCAGCAACATTGCCCTCAGGATCTGACACTGAGTCTGCCGTCTTTCCAACAGCACAGACAAGGAGCCTGGCATTGACTTCAGGCTTGAGACCCAGCAAATGTGAGTGTACCATGTGTATTTTTGGTAAAGGCAGAGGGGAAGAAGACTACTTACTGAACAAGAATGTGAAACAAATCTAAATACTGCCAACCTTCCCTAAATAAAAAGGGTGTCCTTCAACATACACATGTGTCTTGGGGGCAACTCAAAAGGATAAGGTATCCCAGATCACCCAGGCCCGAAGATTGTAACTGAATGTTTAAGACTTGCAATGGGCAACCTTGTGTGTGGAGGCAGTGGGGAGAGGGGGCCCCAGAGACTAGGGATGCTGCCCAGAAACCTGCTGCAGGGGCCAGGGACACTGCCCAACAGCACCACCTGCAGTCAGAGGGAAAGGTGGATAGTGCAGCTGTGGAACCAACAGATTTTACAGCTGTTCAGGCTCCAGACAAACCAGAACAACAGCCACAGCCAGCAGCAGTTGCCCCTGTGCTGCCATTAAGCAGACTAAGAGGGTAAAGCCTGTGTGGTATAGTGAGTGGTGGAATAAGTGTAGGTATGGAGAGATCTGGCAGGTTCCTTACATCACACTGCCACAAACCCGCCAAGGCATTTGGCATTCCAGTGCTCTCTGGCATTCCAAGGGAGTCGTTTTGGGGTTTGGGAATTTTGGCTGAGGGGTAGGCTCTTCCGCTGGGGATTTTTTGGGAACTGTGTGTAATGCCACAAGAGGTGTTGGGACTGACCCAAGACTTGGCTGGGGGTCAGGGCTCCCTTCCTTCCTGCCGTTTGAGGATTGAGCAGAGTAATCACATGGTGCTACAGGAGTTTGTATATTCAGCTCTGGGACCCCTTTCTTAGCGAGTACAATAAACATAAATGACAGAAATGCATGTCGTGGTGGAAACCCAACCACAGCCTTCCCAATGACAGGAATCCAGAAAGTGACTTCAAGATCCTGTTAGAACCCACCTAAGTGAATGAAAGCGTCATTGCTAATTCTTTCTCCTCTACTGTCAGTCTGCCCCAGCAAACTACCCTCAGCAACAAAATACCTAACATTTGATTAAAAAGGGTGTAAGTGAGTGGAGAATCAAACACAGACAAAATCTTGATGTAAAAATAGCCTTATGAGAACAGAATTCGGCTGTGGGTTTTTCACATCATATAACAAAGTAATACCAGTAATCCCCTATAACAGTACTTCAATAATGTTTATCCATGTTAGAACTCAAAAAGAAAAATACATTAAAGAAGGACTACAATACCTCACGAAAACTCGTGATTGCATTCCTATTTTTTCCTTTGAAAATTTGATGTTGTGTCTTGACAGTGACAAATTGCATGTTCTTTGCTCAGTGGACTTTCCTGATAATAGAAGATATTATTCCCCAAGAGAAGGAATATTTCAGGCAAACACATTCACATGTACTGAGTCTGCCCTTTACTGAAAAAGAGTTTGATCTAATTGGTAGAATGTCATCATGGAACAGAACATCTTAAAATAGATTACCAAGTAAACTTTAAATTACTTCAAACATTGAAAATGCTTGTTTTTCTTAAGATACTACTCCCAAGATATTGATATCTGTGAAATGCAAGTTTTGCACTGCCATACCATATGCTCAATGACAGCTACATAGTATTTATCTTCTGAATAATTCTTAAAAGACCAATCAGTTCACTTGAAAAAAGCAGAAAGAGAAAATAGAATAGAAAAGACCAAAACTGCACTAGAGCAGTTTTAGTGTAAGTTTATCGTAAGGTCATTGTTTATACCCTCACTTGAGATTTTCTTTAAACTTTAGGGGAATCTACTGCAGAGGAATATATGTGTATTTCTCTGTAATCTTTCTGCCACAGAACCCAACGGATTTCTATCTACTGTTATCTAACTATGAAAAAGTTAAAAAACTTATCTTACAGCTCATCCTCCAGACAAGCAATTAAACAGTTTCCTATCATGTTTAGGTGGAAATTAAGTGTAGCCTTATTTTTCCACACAGTGAGAACAGAAAAAGAGAAAGTAATATACAGGGAAAAAAACCTACCAGCCATGCCTGTGTATACCTTTAGTTTTTCCTTGCTACACAAATTTATACCTGTGTATGATCTGCATATATAATACATGATGTAGAGATGTGTACTGCTGTAAGGAGGTAACAGGAGAGTAAAAAAAATAAACTATTACTAAACCAAGATTTTTTTTTAATATGTATTAGATGGAGTAGCCTCTTTCCTCATGTTAATATTTTCCCTCCTCCTGTCTGTACAAGTATATGCTTTGCTTTGACAATAGTCAGTCATGAGGGCATCCTCATCCTGGGTGTCCTGCTTTCCTTGGGTACCCCAAGCTGGGAAAATACTCCCTTGCCTTATGTGTTATAATATGAGCATTTGCTGTGGACAGCAAGTGCTTTCTAACCTGGCCACTGACACAACAGATTGAAGCAGGGCCTTCAGAAACAAGTCAGCTTTCCTTGTTAACCATGCAGCATTTGCTCAGGCAAAACAACCAAAAAACCCCTTTCCTCTCAGTTTGTTTTTTTTAATGCTTGCTTGGCTTCCTGTAACAATTTGAAAGATGAAAAGGTTTGCATTTTACAAAACAAAACAAAACCCAACCCAGACAAAGAGTGGCTCAGTGCATGTGGGAATTCAATCCATGCTTCTCTCCTCCACAACAAAAATGCCTTCTATTCTAGTGAGAAAGGGAAAAGCTGGAAACTCCCATGCTGATAGTCCTGATGTTTTTCTGCTGCTACAGTGTGTCAAAGGTTAGTTCCCTCCCACCTGCATCACACTTTGCTTCTTCTAATACACAACCAAGCATTCAGACAATACGATTAAAAATCATCTTGCTCATGGGAGGCTCTCTCAGACATTCAGCGTTCCCTTCTCAAATATCCCAGTCCAGCATACAGATAAAATCATTAACTTGTACCTTAATAAGAGCTTTGTATGATTTTTTTCTTTTTAAACCCTATTTGCTGACTCTCACTAAAATTAAGCACAATCTTAGTAGAATCAAATAAATGTCAGCAGTTTTATTTAGTGCACTGTGATCATGGGTAAGGGTGATAGATAACCAGACCTTCTTTGTTATGACCTCTTAGTAGAAAAGTAATAAACCTAGAGACATTCTGCATTATGTGACATAAGAGCAACTCCAAAGGAAAACAAGCTGTCATTTTAAGACACGATATGCTATCACTGGGTTCTAGAAATGGAAGCAGTGATATTATGAAGCATATACTTGAGGGGAAAAAAAAGAAAAATGTTAAACTCCAAAGATATTTTGCAGAACAGCCTCAGTTTTAAAAATAATGCCTATGTTGCATTTTTTGATACTGCATATTGAAGTTGAAGAAGCAAGTAATCGCAGCATTGGTGACAAGTCACCTCCCCAGCACTGACAGCAAGGTCGGTATTCTCATGGGGTAGCCTGATCCTGCATTGCAGTGGTTTTGGTCAAACTCCCTAACCATCAAGTCAGTAGCCAGCACCTCTAAGGTTAGTTGCTGACTGTTGTAAGTGATGGATCAAGCCCAAAGTGAGAAGGATGAACACGGTTTGGTTAAAGTCATAGAGTTTACCTTACTCAGCAGATAAAAGAGACCACTAGTGTCACGTAATTTGCAGAACAGAGAAGAAAATGTGAAATAGAAATGCAGAATTATGCTCATTTATTAATACCTGATGGACAGTACATTAAAACAAATAATTATGAGAGAATATTGTACCTCTGAGGTACCTCATGAGAGTGATCTGCTGTTTTAAGATCATATATTATCATCAAAGTCTGGAAATTATGCAAATAGTACTAGCTACATTTAGAGGTCTGCACAAGTAAAGGCTTCCCCACCTAAATAGTAACTGTCTCTCAGGAAAGGCAATGATTTTTGTGTGATGCAAAGGTGCTACCTACAGGCTTGAGCAGAGAATGACATGCTGGGAAGCTTAGGAAAAAAGGATCCCATTTTTATGAGGAAATAGAACAGAACTAGCATTACCACTAAACTAAATACCTCTTAATTTCAGGCTAAAAAACATATGTTTACCAAACTTTTAAAAAACCCATAATATCAAAGATTTTCAGTTAACCCAATTTAATTCTAAATCTTACAATGGTGTCCGTATTTTTCTAGGTTTCTTTTTTTTAATCAGTTACAGAACCATAAAAAAAAGAGCTAACTCTCTTTTTTAATCAACAAACAGTAAATACGCTGTATGCTTTTCTGATACACATATTTCAGGCATATTTTTATTGACAAATAAACTTGGCCACGACTATCAAAAGACCACATTTGAAGATCACATTAATGTTTGGTCTTACAAATACAGTAATTCTCAGACAGGAAGTATTTGTGCCCTATTCAATATGTATCTACCCTATACCTCTTGTATACACAATGCTTCATTCAACACAGTGCAGCTGTACTGAGAATTACTTGCCTAAAAACAACAGCATATCCAGTATTTTTGAGATAATGAAAAATGCTTGGGAAAGTGCTTTAATCTAAAAGCATATTTTTCTTCCCTGCATCTTTTACAAATTTGTCTCTTCCCCAGTCAGGTCAGATATGGCAAATACTTATGCATATGTGTAGATTTACTCTTGGGGATATTCCTACTGATTTGAATGAATTTGATGATACGAATTTAAAAGCATAGGCTCTGTTTGTTAACTTTTAGGAACAAAGGTGTTCCCACCACCCTGTACACACCACTGCAGTATACATCTAACACACAACGATAACAGCAGTAGCAGCAGTGTTCTCTTGCATTTACCTTCAGCTAAGACTCAGGCAAGCAGTGCAATTGAAAACTAATACATTCTGCCCTTCAAAAAAATTCTGACATCCTTTTTCCTTTTCCATTTTTGAGGGGGGAACAGTTTCAAAAATAGTATAAAAATAGAAAATAAAAAGATAAATATTATTAAATGCATTTTCTATTATATAATAGAGTAATAATCGAGAATATTTTTCCTTTCAGATATATAATTCAGCAGTACTGTATTTAAAGGCTGTATTTTTCATATCTATAGTGACAAGAAGACAGCACCCTGTCACAAGCACAATTACATAAATTTTAGAAACCCTGCCATGCTATGAAAGCATGAATTTTAAAATGAGACTTTTCTGTCCATTTGTCCAAATTCTAAATTACTTTTAGGGAGTAAATATCCACATAAATTTTTATTTGTATCAAATAATTGTGACATTCAAAGGCAATTATCTGATGAGCTGAAAAAGTGCCTTAGTTTACTGTCTAAGATGAATATATAATCTAGGTTAAACCACTTTTCTGAAATAATTAGGATTGATCAGTAGCAAATTCCAGCTTGTCTAAAAACACTATTCCAAAGAAATAAACCACAATATAAGCTTAAAAATAAATAAAAAATAACCTCAAAGAAGAACCAATGGTACTGATGTATGCCATAGAACGAAATAAAGAGTGTTCAGCAACAATGTATATCTTTCGCTTTATTCTTAAGCAACTAAAATATCTCTTAAGGACAAGATCCTATTGATCCTGTTACTGATTTCAGATTCAAATCATTATGCAAAATATCCAATTATTCATGATTTTAAGATGAAATTTCAAGAATGGTCTGACCAAAACCTATCAGGTATTCCTACTCTTATTTTTAGAAACTGGGAAAAAAAAAGAGTTTACATTATTGTAATTCTACATATACATTATTCTACATATAATATAATTACATCACAATTAAATAAGCTCAATTCTATTTTATTTATGAAGATAATCCTGCATAGAAATTTTTAATAGACAATTTTTCATTATAATTAAACTCTTCAGAGTACATTTAAATGACTGTTGAAGAGAGAACTACACACGCTGTGGCAAGATATTCATAACAACTTTACTGTGAAATTAATATTTAACTCATTTAAAAATACTTAATGCCTCCTATATAGTTGTCCGTAAATTAGTTCAAGTTGCCTTTGCCACTATTTGAATTTATTCATATTTTATTCTGTTCTCCCAATTTTTAATCAGAAAGTCCGTGCGCAGTTAGTGGTAATGTTCATGGGTAGCTGGAGAAATAGTAGTGAAGGGAAAAATTCCTACTAGATTTCTCATTATGATAACTAAATTTTAAATGATATGCCCAAATCCTTTTATTAATAACTTGCCTGTGAAAAACTAATGCATCAACATGTAACGTCATTTTGGTGCCTTCTGTTATTTTAGATGCAAAGATATTTTTTCTCCCTTGTTAGATTTTCTTAGCCTGTAGCCAATATTAAATTCTTCCAAAGAGTGAGGACAGCATATGTCTGTAAACACTCCTAGTTTCATGATGAAAGCAAAACAATGGCTTGTGGATTACTGCAGAAATAGTTCTGATAGGGAAAAATTCAAAATTATTCAGTCACATGCAAATATCATTCTTAATTTTGCTGCATGTATATGCAGTACAAGCATTTCCAATTTTTAAAACCTAACCATTATTAGAGAAATCATAACTAACTTAACTAAACATTTTTACCCTGCTATAGTACTTCATGTATGTCCTAAAATTTTCTTCTTTGAATTGCTGTAACAGTATTTGCATGAAGTTCCTTCCAGAAAAACGTCTATTATTTTTCTGTTTGTACTTTTCCCTGAAATGTTCACAAAGTTCTTCAGAACACTGATCAAAACTGAAAAAGTAAAATAAAAATAATTTCCTTTATGAATGCTTGGTGACCTTTGACATCATTCACTATTTAGAGGCCCATAAAAGAAGATCATAACATATATGACTCACAAATTACCAATTATGAAAAATTATCCGGGGTAGAATGCTACACTAATGCAAAAAGATGGATTACTTGTCATAAACCAATAAAGCTGTCGTTTGCAAATCCAGTACCTCACTTCTTTCTTTTGTGCTGGGAAACTATAAATGATTTCTAAACTGCATTAACTTAAAAAAATGCAGACTATCATACAGGTCAACACTGAAAGTGACCTAGAAATAATCTGTTATTTTTTAACAAATATGTATTTTATATTTGACTATCATTTCTAAAAATCAAAAGTCAGCAGAAATGAGAGCAAGCAGATAGTCCTGTACTTCAGAGGTATCAGGCGTGCTGGTTCTACCAGCCAGATCTTAAAGTGGTCTCAAAGAAGTGCTGTATTTGTCATTGCTAGGTAGGCAACATAATTTAATTAGTCAATAATCACATTTTAGAGCACAAGCATCCCTGTTTTAAAATACTCCTCCTGCATAAGAAATTCTTCAGGGTTTTGGGTTTACTTTCTTCTCTGCATCTTGGGGGAGATGAATTTTTGGATTTTTAATAGAAAGAATGTGAGAAAGAATGGATGTCTGCAGAAAATTAAATAAATACAAGCCTCAGAGTACCACAGTGGAGTGTCATCAGCTGTTGAGCAATTATCAATGAAAAACTCTGTCTGGTGATGATGCCAAGCATTCATTACACTCTCTGACTGGCAAATGACAGGACTGCTCAAATCAGAGGTAAACCAAGATGAACTTTATTTTCATCCAGAAACAGCAAACGCCCTTCTCAGCCTTTTGTGTTCCCTGCAAACAGTGAACCCATCACTTGTGGCACAATGCTGAGAGAAGAATACCAGCAGGAATGCTTCTGATGCTTATAAAAGTAACTGCATATTTCTCAGTTCCAGTTTAGGCGCTGACGCTCTTTTCACATACACTTTTTTCTCTGCCTATGCCAGAATCCACAGTCACCTTCGGCTCACTAACTTCAGCCCAATCAAGGGGGGACACCTGATTTATAACACTACCAGTTACAGCTCTTAACTGTCTTGCACTGTGAGAAACAGTGGAATGATTTAATTAAAATAATTTAATTCAAATTAGGCATATTAGACATTGTAAGCAAAGGAGCAGAAGGGTGAGCGCAGTGATCCGAAGACAATGAAGCATACTAACCAGAGTTTCCCAGGTTCAGATCCCAGGTCAGATACATACTCCCTGCTCCCAGCTTCAACCGAGACTGTGCCCGGAGGTGGCTGCTGCTGCTTTTGGGAGAATGGAGGAGTAGGCTTGTGTGTCGGGGTGGGGAGGAAGGGGGGATTAGCTGCATTGTCACTCACTAATGACAGCTGCCAGATGATTAGAAATCACATTAAGTTCTTAACTTTAACTTTGCTAATCAACAAGATCAAACTCCTACAACCAAATCGGTTTTTTTCATATTAAAAAAAAAAAAAAAAAGACATAGTTTGCACATTTGTTGCCTAATCAGGATGTAAAGCAGTGCACAAGCACATGGTTTTAAAAATGTACTACGATGGAATTAAATACTCAACTGATTTGGACCAGCCTCAACAGCATCATTTGCAAGGGCTATGCATATAGGACTGAGGTTTTAAGCAGCATTATTTCTTCCTAAATAAAGCTTCCTAAATTTCTTCCCAAACCAAACCAAAAACTTGCAGAAAAAGAGCTGAGTAGCCTTTATCATGACTATTCTCTGGGTAGGCTGTTGGTCAAGGCAAATGTACATTAATTTCTGGGAAATCTGCAATTTTGCTATATTCTCCATGTAGACAGAAAGCTTCCTTCTTTAACGCTATGTTTGAAGTGAGTTCAAAATAGATGGTTAATGGTAAAACTATAATGAATGTATTTTCTTGAGGGTTTTTTTTTCTTCCTTGTTTTTTTTACTTAGCCTATGACTTTGATAAGGCCGCTTTTGGAAATACAATGGTTATCCAACTGCTTTATGGCTTTAACAAACCTTTACTTCTGCCTTGTATTCTAAACAATGCAGCCTCTATTTGCACCCAAGTGGTACTAAATTACAGATAAAGTTACAGCAAATTTGTTTTCTCAAAAAAGCAGTGAGGCCTAACATCCTTTAAGTAATAACAGCCTTGCTTTTAATTCAGAAGTAGAACTGGAATAATTTTCCCTCAGAAAATGCAACAATAGAGCTGTTCTTGCAGGGCTGAATGGGGCACGGCTCATTTTGCAGGTGTGCAGGTGCTCCAGTGGAGAGGCAGAAGGGTGCCTGACCTGGGTGGGCAGCCCAGGCTGTGGTAGGTAACTCCAGACTGGCCCATCATCCATTGGATGGGGCTGACCGGAGCTCTCAACTCTGATGCAAATAAATATGTTCCAGTGAATCAGTAATTTATAGAGATGTATCTTGCTCATACTGATGAAATCAAAGTAGCTAATAAAAACCTGAAGCACTCTTGGAGCAAAGCAGAAATGTCTTAAAAGGTTAAAACTCCATAAATCACAGACAAAGCGATTTTTGAATGTGAAAATACTACATTACAAAGACCTACCAGCACACTGAAGTTATTTTCCAAATGTTCCAGCTAATAGACTGCAACGAAGAAATAACTTTTTTTTAATATGTTTCACTGGAATTGTGTTAAAGCAGCTTAATAGTCAGGATTAAAACCCCTATTCAGGATGATGTGCAGCTGCAGTGCTATGAAGGGAGCGATATAATACAGAAACAAAGCTCAAAAAAGGCATTAGTTACCTCTACTGTAAAATAAATCACTCCAATACATTTCCATGTTTACTTGCTACAATATGATGATATTATTTCCAACAGAAGAAAATCAAGCGCATTTAATGAATAAGCATTAAGTGCTGTTAATGTGGTCTTATGCTGGTAATCATTGTCTTGGTAAAAGTATAATGTGTTTTATATACTAATGCTACGATGTGTTTATTAACTCAGAATCCCTCTGCTAACAGTGGTGCTTTAAGCAAGTAATAATTAATATGGTGGCAAATATTAAAAATATCTACTTTTAAATTTAACTCATGTTAAAGGACTACTTTAACTGCTGGTATTATTTCTTCTTCAAGAGAAAAGAGCAAAAGGAATACTATATACCAAGCAAAAATTACTCAGTCTTTCTTTTTTAAGGAGAACATACTTAAATAAACATTACTGGTATCCTTTACAGTATTGATCACTCATCTTCAAAGGAATTAGCTGGTTTTAATTTTAAAACACATTTTTCCTGGAAAATGAAGAATTTGTCATTGGAAAATAAAGATCCAAATGCATGCAGCTGTGCTTTCTGGTCTGAGATAAGGAAGAGATTTTTTTCTCTGCCTTGTAAATGAGCACTAGAGAGAAACAGTCAGAACAGCTAAACAGTCACCGTGCACTTAAGAACGGAGAAGAAATGTAAGGAAATATCAAAAGTTCCAATTACATAACACTGGTTTTAACAGATAACTTTGCAGTGCTAATAACAGCTGTGAGAGTAGTGGTCAATGCCAAATAAATAAGACTAAATTATGTCAATTTTTTATTTTTGAAAATCAGTGGGTTCTCCACAGAGTACTTGTATCCCTGGAAAGCAGTTGGTTTCTTGTAACTTCAGAGCTACCGTAACAGTGTAGATGTTATTCATGGAAATGTACAAACTCACAGATCTGCCATACAGTTGTAAGTCTATTCAGTATCAGCTGCAGCCATTTGGCTTACACTTATTAATTTTTTTTTTCTTTTCAGTAACAATTGGGGTCACAACTTTAGTTATTTCTACTGGTAAGTGTTAATATTTACCCTGTAATAAATATAATCTACCACTAAACCCAAAATAAACAATACTTTTAAATTATGTTGCCTTGTATATTGCAAAGTATTAAGCAGATGCCGGGTATAAACACCTATTTTTTTTCTTTTGAAAAGTAAATAAGCTAAAAACAAAAAATAAAAACAAAAAATAAAAAATCCTGCTTTTATCAAACAAGTGGTTATGCCATTTACAGGCTTTTTACTTCACGGTCAACTGAAATTCTCCTTTCCTGCAGAAGTTAAACCACTTAAGCATGACACTTGGTAAAAATTTAACATTCTGTCCACACTCTTGAGTGTTCCAGGTATTAAAAAATTATCTAGACAACACTGTTTCTTGCTTTGACACTTAACTAAAATGATCTTTGAGGCAGTTTTTGCTCCTTTTTATATTACCATGACCAGTACAAGATGTTACTGTGCAAGACAGGCCATTGCAAACATGCAGGCTTTACCAGTAACATGGCTGAAGCTACAAGATCATTTTCTTCACAAAACCGCAACCACAAATTTGGCCTCTAATTGAGAAATTTAAGAAAATATTCTGTCTGGATAGTAATCTGCACAACTGAACCTTGTCACCGAGATCTGCAGGTGCTGCCTTGGGAGGGATGGGGGAAAAGCTCTTAGAAAAGTATTTCAGGAAAGCATCATTTTTCGGAAAAAATTGATTTAACTCTAATTTTTCAGGGATGGAAAACAACCTGCATGGAAACTTAATTAACCTTAACTGAAACTATACAACAAAAATTATGATAATAAACTGCCTTATAACTCATCCATAATTTAGAAGAAAAGTAAAAACATCTACCATTTGTAAACTTATTAAGCATTTTTCTGTAACATTGCATTTCAGAGATTTGTCCCCTTGACATTAAGACCGTCTGCTCAGTACACAGACTCATTATCCCAAGCAAGGGACAACTTCTAGTGCTATGGCTTTTTCACACTCTGTCACATGGAAATTTCCCTAACTCTGGCAAAAAACAATTGTAAAAGACCAGTGCTTTCACAGGACTTTCCTACATAAGTCTCAGTGGAGTTTCACTGGAAACAAAGCTTCTTGCACTGGAAGTCCACCTCATGCTTGGGGTATCATCATCACCACAAACAGCATCACCACCCACCAGAGATTTCCAAGAATGAAACAAGCTTTCAAACCATTTCCAGGTCCAAACCAGACATTTTTGAAACAGGAAGCATGGAGTATCTCTCTCTTGCCAAAAACATAGGATAAAGCTAGGTGCGGCATACACTCCCTTTTTTAGGAAAAAGGGACGAAACTTCACATGTACGTTTTACAAGGATTACTTAGGGTTGTTTTTCTTTAGAGGCTTTACTTACATCAAGAATAAAAGCAGTTACTATCAGTCATATAGCATATGTGGCACTAGTAAACACAAAATATGCTCTAAGGATTTTTTATTTTAACAGCCTGTATTCAGCTACTGAAACTGAAATTATAAAATTGTGAGTTAAATAATATAAGCAAGACAAATATATTTCTTATGCATGTTTGAAATGTTATAAAATTGTCTGAAGTGTTTTTACTCCAGTAAAATCCAGCACATTGAAAAAAACTGTTTTTTTCCTTAATTCTTCCACCCAGACACTTATGTTATTACCTACCAGCTACATAGCTACTAAACAAACAGCTACTTTACAGGGATAAGTACACTGAAGATTCCTTAAGGAGCAGTAGGAAGAAACTGGTAATTTAATTTCTGAATATGCTGTCCTTTCTAAGCCTTTTGCACACTGTATTTTCAAAAGATTTGAAACATTGCTTCTCTGTCTGATTTACCTTACTTGGGCTTTTCTTACCAAAACACAGCATATCTGCTTCTTTTGTTACTACACTGCAACTTTTGGCAAAAAGTTATATTATATTACGTTATTTTAACTACTGAATGGCCCAGTGAAATCAGTGTGTCCTACAGTTCTTTCACTTCAAAACAAACCTTTGTAATACCTATTGCTACTAAAATAAAAAGGAAGTAAAACACTCTGTAACATGATTCTATAATGTGTTGGTTCTGATATGACTCATCATTAAAAGATTATGAAAAAGTAAGATATCTTATAACTCAATCATGTGCAGTATCTAAGTCATGGAAGTGAAATGGCCAAGATCACCTGCAATGACTGCGAAATAGCACCTCAGGGAACCCGAGGATGATAGAGTACACAACTACCTTAGAACACCCAAACTACCTAGTAATCACCCAAATTCAGTATCAATGATGTCTGAATTCCTTCAAGTGTAAAGTTTTTCACTCAGAACAGTTTCATGCACTCAAGAGGAGAGTGCAAGTAAAAACTGCTGATGCAGTGCAAGCCCTCTCTGGGGGCCCAATGGTTCACTCTGCAACTCTTCCAGTAACACCAGGCATGGCGACTGCCTTGTACGTACCTTGGGTTATGAGAAACATCCAGCAGAGCAAGACTGCAACTCACACAAACTGGCTGCCCAGATTTCTAGTCACATCACTGCCTTAGCAGGAAATCTAACCTTGTTTTTAGAACTTTTTAGGTAATCCTAAATACAGTAGAGTAAATAATAGTTTTTGTCAACTTCTACAATTTTTCATCAAACACGTTTTCATGCATCAGACTTTTGGTGTATCAAGCTACAATAGCATGCAAAAACAGTTGATAATTAAATACTTACAGAATACTGTCAGCTTTCTAAGGAAAATACGTGGGAAAAATGGTCTGGTATTGAAGGCAAAGTCTAAGACTTGGGATACTATTGCTTTATGCTGTTGTCTATTCCTTTTTGATAAATCACAAAATAAGGAAAGTAATTCCCCACACAACATAGGTGTTTTTGAGATTTAACACCTTAAGATTATGAAGAAACTCAGAACAGCATCTTAGTTAGGTACCTAAAATATATATGCGGGTAAAATAAACACCTAAGGGAGCAATTAAAGTGCTTGAAGGTAGAGCTAGTACCATTTTAGACACCCTTGGGTGGGCACCCCAGTCACCTGGATGATGGCAGAAATGACAGAGAACCTAAGACAGACACATATTCTTCTGGGACAGCAGCTGGGCAGCACACAGGATGCTCTACATTACTGAAAATGGCACAGGTCTGTGCTTGGGCAATAAATCTCACTGCTAAACTGGTTTAGCATTCACTCTGTGAAGGAAGTAAAATTAAAGTGACTTTTTATAAAAAAATACTAAAAGAGGCTTCTACATACATAAATATTCCCCAGTCTTTCTTTGTCTCAGATTTGCAAACACACAACTTGTGAAACAAAAGATGTAGACTGATGACACCAGTTTTTCCACACCTATGTCATTCTTCATTTGTTATAGTTAAGACATGTTTTTTTAATCATAGCTGGTGCTACTATGTTCTTTCAGTATTAATAGCTAATGGATCTCTATGGTCATATATACCAGGTTCTGCTATTTTTTTCTTTCCTATTCCACCTTCTAAAACTTGGCACAAAGTATAGCTAAATGTTGCAAAAATCTCAAATTTCACCATAATTTTGCAGAGGTCCAACATTAGTTCTGCTGATATACAGAACATTAAGGAAAGAGGAAACAGAATTTAGAACACTTTTCTTTTTGTCTGCTTTAATTTGGAAGAAAAAACCCCACCAAACCCCACAGCAGTCTAGCCCACTTCTTCTAAACTGCTGTTGAGGATACAGATGACAAAAAGCTGAAAGACTCTTACAGATACGTGTAACCTGCATCAGAAATGAATCTTGTTCCTGGCCTTGCCATTGCCATGTCACTTTACCCCTGCAAATCTCTTTTGAGAACAGGCTGTTTTGACAGCAACAACAATTTTTGGAAAGGCTTTTTTTGGGAAATAGAAAAAGCTTTTGCAACTACCTTACCAGCACTTATTTAAACTTCAAATTCTAGACAAGAGGTGGCAAAGGTAATTTGATGATACTTTTCACCAGGTTTAGTAAAAAACAATTTGAAGGTTGTAGCCTCAATAATGGGATCCACGATGGGAACATCTACAAGTTTTTTAATGTATCTGAAAATTTTGATTCTCTCACTATCACAGTGTGGAAAAAAAAAGGAAAATATGTAATAATTAGGACAAATGCATTCCAACTCCTGATGGTGTCATATCGAGTCTCTCCGGAAACATAATCTTTGTCTTTCATTTTTGAGTGAACACTGCTTCCAAAATACACAGTAGTGATTGCTTCCCTTTTTATTTGGGAAGAGCTAAGCAAATTGACAAAATTGCTTTACTGTCTCATTTCCTTCTAGGAACCAGGTCTTTTCAATCCTGCTTCTTTTTCAATTAATTAATCTGACACCTCCACAACTAAGTGGCATATGTGTAAGAGAACTAACACTTAATCAAAAGCTACGGACACTATTATGTCATTTTCACACATGAATTCTGCAATGTTAGAAGACAAAGTGAAGCTGAGTTAGACCTGACAAATGACTTGGATGCAGGGAGAGTCATTTTATCAATATTTGAGAGGCTGAGAAAAAAAGAAAAGTATTTTCTCTACGTATGCATGTACACATATAGACTGAATGAGTGGAATAAGAACAGGAATAGGAGACTGTGTTCATAAGAAGCTTTAATTTGAGGCTAACGTGTGTTCATCAGGTGAGGGCACTCTACTTCCAAGTGAGAAAGGAAATAAGTTTGTTTTATGAGTAACAGTTAAGTGTTCAAGTAGGCAATGAAGTACTTTACCAAGGCCATTTTGGGATACCAAACACTTTGAGGATTATATATACCCTCATATTTCATGTTTAGTGCTCCTCCAAGTAAAATATGTGGTTCTCTTTAGTTACTGAGTTACGAAAAGTACTTTAAAGGCAAGGGGATATTTTTGATAATGCGCATCTTAAACTTTTCATTAAACTTCCAAATTTAAATTTTACCTTTTTGTGCACTCTGACATTTTTGTCTGGCATTTTCATTAATTTTGCAACATACATAGCTGAAATGTTAACTGATCAATACTTTGTCTCTCTCATGTAGCACTAGAGTAAAGCTCCCTAAGGACCATAGAACAGTACAGAAATTATATGTGTATCAAATGTTAATGTTAAACACAGCAGTACTTACTGTATAATGACTAAAATGGCTAAAAGAATTCCAAATGGACAGATGGTAGCACAAATTATCTACGATCACATTTCAAGACTAAAGTTTGTCCCATAAAATAATTCATTGACTCACACTGAAGTGTGTTCTTTTACTGATAGCTCTGCTGTCCTATTATTTTTCTGCTCATTACTGTGAGAAATGCTAGTATTGGAAAAAAAGAACACACACCTTTTTCCCCTCACTGACATCTATAAGATCACAAATGTCTGGTCAAGAAGCTGATGGAAATTAGGCCCAATTTAGCAGACATTTCAGTGCCCACAGTGGATTAATCTGAGGAAAAAACATCCACTTTTCTATACTTCCACTAAAGTTCTTCTGCCTTAAATGTACCATATTAATTACCAAATAAAAAAAAAAATTAACTGCTAAATATTGCAAAGGTCTGTTTTAAACAGAGAAAAACGTGATTTTATGGCAAAGGCTCTCTACATATTCTGTTTTTTCCCACTGTATTCAGGTTCTTAAGAAGCATAAACATAAGTACGTAACATATTCTTGATCAGCGTCTAGACATATGATATAATAAAGCTGTTCTGGAACTGAAATACTGACTTAATACTGTTGCTATGCACTTCCTTTATTTAACGGGAAATAAATACAAAAAAGCAGGAGAGAATATAGAATTTTCTAATTGCTCCTAGACAAAGTCATATGCTAGCCAGATCAACCTATGGTTAATGAGTTATTTATTAATATCTTTGAGTTTCTGAAAAATAACAGCTATTAATACATCACAGTTACATCAGCATGAAAATATATTAAAAAAATATATATTGGTAGGAATTTTTCTTCTGCTGTGAATTACCAAAGCATAGAAAAAAAGAAATGGAGTGAAAACGGTAAGTCATTCAGACAAAATCCTCAGTGAAGGTGATGAGCTTATGAAGTTTAACAGAAACAGGTAAAATATTGTTTAGTTGAGGAAATGCATAATCTAGAACACTGAAAACAACTTCAAGTTTCTGTTTCTCTATGTACAGCACAGGCAACATTGGTCATTGAGCTGATGCCTTCAGACAGACTTTAGAAAGAATCATCCTAAAACTTTAATGCAGCATTTCCATACCTAAAATGTCCCAAATAATATAAACCTTTGAGACAGCTAAGCTCAGGAGTATAAATAATCAGCAAGCCCTTTCAATGAACACTGTTAGACTTGGTGACTAACAGCGTGACTCTTCAAGAAGAATGACTTTAAAAAGAACTGCAGTGAAGAGTGCACAAGGCATATAAAGCAGGTAACTGTAGCTTATTATAGTTACCATATTAATCAAGGTTTTCTGTAGGTTTCCAAAAGTAGTTCTCCTTTCCAGATATATCTTAGTAATTACATTTTTGAGCTATTCATCCAGAATTTCTTCACCTGTGGTCCTGCATATCCCCATCGGAATGAAAAGCCACACGGTAAGGTATTAGAAAGAAGTATCCATAATTGTAATGCCAAGGATGTGGGGCATTGGGAGATATGAAATATCAACCCCTACATATGCAACTTATGTGAAATGACTGTAACTCTGTATCAGGATGTACCCATCATGGTATATTTTCAAATCCAACAGGATAGAAGAGATGATTAGTTTAAAACTTTATTTCTTGTACATTGTTTATTAGTCTGCCTAAAGAGCTGAAAACCTCCAGAACAGCCTGTTTCTCATCTCCTTTCTGGCACTGACATTTCACTGTGACATTTTCTAACCTCTAGGAGACAATTTCAAGAGGAGATATAATTTGTATAATAGTGAAGAGATGAACATGAAACATATAGGTACATTCATTTTATGCACTCTATTAAATTCAAATGTAACCTTAGTGCAAGTATAATTCATCATAACAGAAGCACATGGATTACTCTTGAGATTTCAAGAGCCTATGAAAGTCCAGAAACCACCTAAACCCAAAGCTTATAATCATGATAAAAACTCACATATTTTTGTTTTGGCCAGCAAAAACTTCTTTTGCCTGACAGAGGAATTATTTGATCCTTTGAGAGAATAACATCAGGTCGAAAAGCACAGGATGCATTCTGGATGCGGAACAGGGATACATCTGTACTATCACAGCACTGACGTAAACATAAAAATCTACTGCAACATCTACATAGCAAAACAAATACTGTAAGAAAACCAAGAAAATCAGGTTTTTGATATATATGTTTCTATATATAGATAGGTATGAAAAATATGAACGTATCTATAAAAACATAATCACGAACATGTTTCTTTTGCAATATACAGTACGAAAAACATATACTGATTATTGACCTCCCTACTCGAATTCTAGGTTTTATGTACTACTACTTATTATGACACTGATGTTTTTCTATGACCAGAAACAATTACAGTTTAACAGCAACACAACTTCTTCCTTGGCCACAGCAGTGCACCATGGGAAAAAAAAAATTAATTTGCCCAAAGAATAGGATGTCCATTTTCCTTTCTTCCACTGGCAACAGCTGAGTGTTCTATATCCATATTAAAATCCAACTTAGAATGATGAATACTTACTAACTGGGGCAGTAAGAGCAATATAAACTTCGAGTTTTATGTTGAAACTTGCATTTTCCTATGAAGTGTTGATAACTCTTAACCAAAATTATAGATTGCCTTTCTACAGTAAACAGTAGCAAGCATATTTAATCTTCGCACACAGTGCCGTTACTACAGACATCAGTAAAAGTACAAACCCCTGATTCTTCGAACAGCATGTGTATCTCCTGTACTCCCAACAAACATGGTAACCAAGGACCGACAGTATGCTGCCATCCTCGACAGGCACAAGGTGGTTTAATGAGCAACACAGTAAATGGAGCCCTGCAAGAAGAAACTTCCTGCTAAACAGCATGGCTTAGTGACACATCCAACTACCCCATTTCACTGCACAGCCAGCTCCAATGCCTGGTTTGATTTCTCCAAAATTGAGGCATCTGACCTTCAGGCACCCAGGTAAAAAGTACTGTCACCAGACGATGTCTGTAATTATTCAAAGTTATACCAAAACCATTCCTTGTTCATAATGATGGTGGAGAGGTTCCTAATCTCAGTATTTCAGCCAATTTAATAAATTTAGATATTCCAGAAAGTATGTACATGCATACATTTTTACTCCTAGTGGGACTCTCTAATGCAAAAATGAATGGGGAATCTGGTCTTGTTTGTAGCTCTTATGATTTTAAAAATAAAGAGGTATTTATCTGGGTAGTACAATGCAATCTACAATTATGCTTACAATTTTCAAAATTTAACAGAAAAATAAAGATTAATACTAATGAAGATAATATTCATGAAGAAACAGCAGTTTTGTCTAAATAGCTAAAAACAAATTCACTAAAAACCATTCACTAAAAACTATGACCAGAGCTTGCTGCCTAAAAGGTCTTAGTTTGTTTGCATTAATGGTTTTGAAGTTGGGTTTGTTTTATTTTGATGGATTTTTTTTATCTAGGAACACCACCTTTGAATAATTAACAATCAAAAATATTTTAAGAGTCATTATTCAATATAAAAGGGAAGCAAACAGAATTTAACGGAAGTAATTTGCGAGAAGCTTAAAACATATTATCCATAGTTCACTGACTCTATTTTGTTTTGGATCACCTGTTTGTAACTTATATAAGCAATTACATTTATACTATATATATACAACTATAAATTTAAAAAAACCACTCCATCTTGTTTGTGTGACATTTTAAAGTTAATTAGTCTTTAAAAAATTGAATAAACATGACTAACAGTACCATCATAATGCAAAGTTTTAAATAAATTAAAAAGAAACCACCACATCTACACAGTACTGTCTCTCAGTCTGGAAAACAAACACACTGTGGTGATTAAAAATAGTATAAAGAATATCATACCAAAAAAGCAGCTAGACTTCTTGGTGGAGAATCCCAGTCAAAACAACTGCTAATATAGCAGACAGCAGTAACGAGAGCCATGATACAATGCTTCATCCGGATAAAGTTCCTTAACAGTAGCTGTTAAAAAGAAGAAAGAATGACAATATTTCAAAACCACAAAAAGTTTCAGGAGAGGCTCATGCTAACAGTACTGTCATTCTCGATTTGGGTGAAGGCTGAGAAAATATTAAGCTCTCTAGCCCACAAATTGAGCAAGTTAGTTTAAAATCTGAGATTTGGAAGAGAGAGAATTTGTTAATTGTGTCAACTGGTATTTGCTGAATTTAATTCTAGATGGTACAAAAACTGTTCAACATTAAAAAGCCACTTGCAAAATTTCACAAATTATTTTGTTAATTAGATTTCCGTTTTATTAAGACTTTCTTAACAAATGTTGGCCTTTTTAAATAAAAAGATGCTGCAGGACACTAACCTGAAACCATGCAACATTACTGCTCTAATATAATTAAGATATCTGCACCATTTAACATCTGCTGTAATGTATTTTGAAAACATTGTTTTAAGTATTTACCAGAGTAATCTGCACACTTTCAAATTACATATATGTAAGACATAAGAGGTCTAGGTTTTGATTCAGGAAAATGTACTTAAATCCTCTAAAATGGCAACACACTTCACCCCAAAAAGTGAACAAACCAGTGAATGATTTGTGTGAATCGCATAGAAAATGTTCACTCCTCCTGCCATCTGCAGAAGTCACAATGCCATTTTCTTTTATGAAAGTGGGAAGAAGAATGGATCTTGAGGAAAAGGCTTTGTTGCTTCTTTGCTATAATAGTAGTGCAAAATGCAGCTTTAGTAACTGCATTACTCAAAATTGCAAATAGAAATGTTTTGCATCTTGAAATATTTTTTTAAATGAACTGTATCATACACTGATGTACAATTCATCCAGTAGGTAATTTAACCATGCTCAAGTCTACAAGCTTTCAGAAATAAAGAAAACAGTTCTGAGACCTTTGACTTTTCACTGAAAACAACAAAAATCTTGTTCCCATACTCCAACCAATTCTCTCCATATAAGTTACATTGTTTGTGGAACATGAAAAACTGAGTCCAAAGTAGTTCAAGTGCAGAAAAATATGTGTTTTTAAATTATCTTTTACCAAAGCATTAAAATTATGTGTAGCAAAAATATCCAGTAGAAAAAAAAAAGAGTTGAGACATTTCCTACTCCTGGGATTCTAATGAGTTTTAGTCTGCTTTCACCTTTTATTCAAACCTTACTCAAGTAACTTGTTTAAAATTTGGCTAAAAGAATGCTAATTCTTTACTCTGGAACAAATTGAGAACTTCTGGGTCAAAGTTAACAGCAAAAATTTATGCAAGACTTATTTTACATGCACCTGTGCAATAATCTGATATGTGTGAAACCTGATGGTTTCAACTGTGTTCTTATTCATGTATTTCATGGAAATTAGGCAGCAATTTATAGAGGAGACACATTAAACCCATGTATTTTGTTTCTGACTTCTCAACCTATCATATTCTTTTGTAAACAAGTAATGAAAATGTTATTCTTTACTCTCAGCAGTATGATACCAGATATTTGAATGTGCACACTTGATATTAAAGATTTTAGAAGGGATTAGTGTTTCCTTACTCTTTACCTGTTTAGACAGTCTGTCCTCCTCTTCAATGTACTTCTGTTCTTTTGGCATTAAGGTTCGTATGCTGGCTTTCACCTATGCATTAAAATGTGTGTCAGTATTTCAAGTTCACTTGCTCCTTACTAGTAACACAGGCTTCAATTCTCAGAATTTACTAAGTTTCAAAGTCATGGCTGCCAAGCTCGGGACACATAAGCATACACAGAGACAAGAGTTGCTGCTCTGTACATTAGCAGCAATAGCAGCAGCAGCAGCAACAAAAAGAGTGGGTGTGCCAAGCAGTGGCAGAAGAGTATTCTGTAGTATACATCAAGGCTGAGAGAAAATGAGGAATGACAGAAATTCTCTACAAATCAGGAACAAAAGCTTTCATGAAACTGAACTCTTTAGCAGTACAAAAAAACCCAAAGTTAAGACTTACAGCATTAAAAATCACATCTATTTCAAGATAGATGACCCCCTTTGTTGGCCCTGTCAGCTGCTTGTTTTTCAAGACGTAGGCTTTCTGTTCACCATTTTGAATCTGCAGGAAAAGGACATGACAGCCGTCTGTCTCGCGGTCTCCGCTGAATACACCCCCTCGGTGACCCCTGACCCCCAGCTGCTGAAACTGACAGAGAACCCAAAACAACTGTGGCAAGTCTGACAAGTACCTGTTCATTACCAGGACCGAGTCTGTCAGGAAAAATTAACTATCATGGGATTCAACATGGCCGTGAATAGAGTATGTTAAAATTTTAGTGTTCTTATTACAGACCTTGGTTGAGAAATGACAGACTCAGAGCTGCAAAAATTTTTTTTTTTTCTCTTTCCCCCTTTCAGCAGGAAAAATTCAGAGCGGTATGTCAGGTGAATGAAGCTTACAGACAGCAATGGTATAGCAACTTTGCCTAGAAAGTCAGCACTTCGATCGCGGTCTTCGTCGTAAACTGTCACTTCAAGCACTGAGTGGATGTCCTTTATATTGCTACAAAGAGAGAAGTACACACAGAAGAAAGAAGTCACTTACACCAGCGGGTACCAAGGACAAAACAGTGAAAGGTTAGCACAGATACCCATCTATTTTTCCAAGCCATGGAGGAGAACGGAACTTAAGTAAATGAGACATCTCTGCATAGAACCAAAATGCTTTCTGAGGGCTGCAGTGATTACTCTTTCTCTCTCTCTGCAAGGCTTTTTATAACCCCAATACTTTCTAAGGGCTGCAGTTATCATTCTCTCTCTCTGCAAGGCTTTTCCAGCTGAAGCTTTCTGAAGGATGTTGCTTTAAATCTCCTACCTGGGGTTTGCACTGCATGACCTGCAAGGAGCAGCACTGGGGGATTTACAGCCACCGGAAGGACTGAGAGCTTTTAAAAGCTACTCTTAAACGTTGCTACCCTTGTAGCAATTCTTACTGCAAATACTGTGAAACATGTAGGTTTGTAAATGGAAATAATTACAAGCTACAAGGGCATATCCTTGCACTAAGAACAAGCTCTTTATTTCTGAAATCCCTGTTTAATTACAAATATACAACAAATTACAACAAATAAAGAACAAACAATATGGAACAATGTATCTCTCAGGTACAACTGAGGAAAAAAGACTGCAAGCTATTAAATACTCCATTGCCATGCACAAGAAATGTCACTTTTTTGGGTGAAAAATTCATATTCCTTATTTGAATAAAAAGAATTATTTGAGAGAACTCATGTTTGATCGAATGGCTGATCCAGGAAATACAAATTCAAGCAAAGCAGTTTAACTTCAGTAAAATATACTCCTCCAGATGAGGGATTGCTAGCCCAAAAAATAAGGATAAATGCAAATGTACATAGAAGGAAGGCCTTGAAAGCCTTTAGAGGTTTTCTATTCGATTTCTGATTAGTCTTTTGTCCTCTACAAATCCAGGCAATTCCTTGTGCAGAGAACACTGTCGAGAAGTAGACGACAATTAGTTACTGGCTCTATTAGTAAATAATTAAAAATATATTAATGTACAATTTAGCATGTTTTTGCAGATACAGAAATGAGAACCACAATAATAAGCTGTTGAAAAGTACAACTACTGTGGTTTTTTTTTCTGTTCTGAATTCCTTTCTGAGACCTCACTGTAGGTAAATAAAACCTGTGGATGCTAAATATGTTAATGACAAATCTAGAGGGGAAAACAAAAATTAAAATCACTCTGAGTTTTGAAATTAAGGGCAAAATATAGCATTTTCATGTGCGATGAAGTGAAGTAAGTGTACACAAAACTAAAGCTTCTACTCATTTTGCAGAGGATTGTTACTGATTTCAGCAGCAGTGAGAACTGCAATGATGTTTTTTCTACTCATTGGTGTCACATTACAGTCAGATAGAGAGAAGGGAGAAAAAAAAGGCAATTGAGCAAGGCAAACAACAAGGACATTTTGTTTGTGCAGGACTTTTTTTTCTACTTTGTCAAAGCCTTTTACTGTCTTCAAAATAACACAAGGATAAAAGAACCAATCACATCACTTCCCAATAAACTGTTTTAGACTGCATTTTACCCAACAGCTGAATTGTACTAGTATGATACTAGATGGTATTGTGAGAAGTGCAGCTGGTAAATGGAAACAAGAAGTGGAAAGTATTTCATCATAATTCAGCGAAGTATAAACGCAAATAGAATTTCTAACTTTATGTAGTTACCTAATGTTTTTTACAATTAACAACCACATTTTAATGAAGGTCATAATCACAGTATCTTTTTTTCCCCACTCAAAACTTCAGGGGCAAATCCATCACAATGGATTGGGCCCTTGAAAGTCTTGCTGAACCTAAGAGGAGTCTGGTGTGCATAGAATTACTCATACATGATTTCCAAGAAACAGACCTGGCATTTTCATGTTTAAAATTCTACCATTTCTCTAATTTTTTTCGTGTTTTTAATCCTCAAAACGTATTCAGATGTTTAGTTAAGAAATATCAGTATGTCATCACTATTGTTCTTTAGAACTACCAGTAAGTATTTTTGATCCCTCTCCAACACCTTCACCTGCAAAAAACTGCTCAAAACCCACTGCCTATCCATTCCTCCAATCTAAATCCAAACACCTACAATGTGAAGATTTTGTTCCATTCTGGATTGAGGTTCCTGTAGACAGTATGTGTCAGCAGTCTGTCATTGTTCAATTCAACTACACAAAATGGGTCACTTTTACCTGTAAGAGAAAATTTGGAACAAATTTTATGATCTAAGAAAACACATGATGAGCAAGGTTTAAATAAAAACAAGTTTGGGGGGTTGTTTCTCATTTTCTGAGCTTCACTGTAATGGTCTGCACTACATTCAAGATATTCATAACAGGCTACTCATCTCTATAATCTATTTACATTCTTTGCTAAAAGAACAATTCTTTAGTCTTAAAAAAAAAAAAAAGAAGAGAGAGAGAGACAAAAAATCACCATACCAACTCTTCTGATGAAAAACAGCATGTTCCTAAAAGTTGCCAAGCACCCTTGTGAGACAGTTAAGAGAACTTTACTTCAATGGTACCAATTCTCCACTGACTTTAAGGATAACATAATAGGAGTATTTTGATAAGAAGGAAATGTATTATTCTGTATTATTTGTAGCAGCATAGCACCTATGAAAATCATCCAAAGACTATTATGCTATATTATGTTTCAAGCTGTAAACAAATCCTCTCCCTAAAATCAAAGAATCTTAAAGACAGCCTCATATAAAAGCCTAACATAAGACAAAGTGGGCAAGTACAATTAAACAATAAGATGGTATGTGCTGGAATGATGGGCTGTACTCTCAGCACAGCAGAAAGTCAAACATGGTTGATATTTTATTATACATTAAAGCACAATCAAGTAGTTTTGGATATATTTAAAAAGAGGTCCCTCAGCATGAAATCCACCAAAAGAGAAAGTATGAAGTCGCTGCTTTGAAAATGCATGAAGCAGGATAATGGAAATGGATACGGTGGTTTCTTTTTCTTCCTTTAAAGAAAAGGAATGGACAAAGCAAGTGTGTGTGTGTCTGTGTGTCTGTGTCTGTGTGTCTGTGTGTGTGTGTTTGTGTGTCCTTAAATATGAAACAGGCAGCTTACAGTAAAAGACTGCAGGTGAGCAGTGTGTAGATACTAAGGAAAGTGCAAAAAAACCAATCACAACTGGCAGTTTAGGGGTAAACCATGAAACTGACAACAACCTTTTCAAGGTTTGTTTTTGGAAAGGTGTTGTGGTTTAAGCCCACCTGGAAGTCAAGCTGCTCCCCTCTCATCCAACCCCTCTCTCAGGTGAGAGAAACAAAAGGCAGAAATTATGGGTTGAGATAACAATTTACTGGAAACACCAATGAGATAAGAAAGCAAACAGCTTTCCACACCTGCACTTTTTCTCCTCAAGACCAAGACAATGAAAAAAACCACAATGGCAGACAAATCCTAGTCAGGACCAGCACCAACCCACCACTCCACTCGCCACACACTCCCCCAGAAAGGGAGAAAATGTGAAGAGAAAGGGAGAAAATGAGAAGTGCTGCTGAACCTCTGCACTGCCCCCATTTTCCTTCACCAGAAGCCATGACCTCTTCCTCTCGGAAGTGAGACTCCCTGACTTCCACCCACCAGTCATGATTTGAGTGGTACAGAATAACAACCAAGTGAGGCCCACATGGCTCCAGGCTCTGCCCTCATACATCCTTGGCCAAACTAGGGCAATATCCACTCCTTATTCTGTATCATCTACATCATACCCAGATCCTACACCTTCGAAGTATATACAAAGATATATACACTAAAAAATATACACAAGCATAGGTATCATTTCCACTGCCAATGGTCGTCCCTCCAAGATGTCTGTTGAGTTCATTGAGTCCATGACTGTGGGCTCTGTTTATCCTAGATGTCTTCCAGGGCAGGAGGGCTGGTGGGCTGTCAGGTGGTTGCAAGCTGCATCACGAGCTCATGACTGGTGTATCTGGAGCAGTCCATACTCGCTGTCCATGGTAGTTACGGCACACAGTGGCAGGGTCATTCAGCAACCAACATTACATACACAGCTCGACATTACAGACTGTTCTCACTCAAAAATCAAATCCTCTTCAGGTACACATCGTGTTTCCCTATCCAACTGCATTACCCACCAAGTGCACCCAGGTATTGAGCAAAACCAATCCCATGGATGGGTTTGCCTTTGCTTGCGGCAGGACTAGTCCAAACTGTCTCCCCCAACACATTCCTAATATGCACCACAGGAACTTTATCCCCTGCTTTGGTATGTGAAAATTTGATTGGATAGGGTCAGGTCAATTCATCGAGCCTCCCTCTAGTGTTGACTAACGAGGTGGCCTTTGCTAAGTGTAGACCCCAATGTTTGAAGGTCCAACCACCCATTGCTTTCAGTGTGGTTTTTAACAGTCCATCAGAGTGTTCAGTTTTCCCAGAGGTTGGTGCATGACAGGGAATATGATACCCACTCAATACCGTGCTCTCTGGCCCAAGGGTCTATGAGGCTATTTTTGAAATGAGTCCCGTTGCACAACTCAGTCCTTTCTGGGGTGCCATGTCACCACAGGACTTGCTTTTTAAGGCCCAAGGTAGTGTTCAGACAGTGGTGTGAGGCACAGGGTGCATCTCCAGCCATCCAGTGGCTCTTTACACAATTGTCAACACATAGTGCTTACTCTGGCAGATTTGAAGGAGTGTGATGTAATTGGTCTGCCAGGCCTACCCATATTTAAATTTTTACCATCATCCACCATACCACAGGAGCTTTACTTGCTTGGCCTGCTTGATTGCAGCGAATGTTTCACGGTTATGGATCACTTCGGAAATACTGTACATCGTTAAGTCCACCACTTGACCATGTGCCCATCTGTATGTTGCATCTCTTCCCTGATGGCCTGAGGCATCATGGGCCCACCCAGCCAGAAAAAATTCACTCTCATGCTGCCAGTCCAGATCCACTAGCTACTTTAATCTTGGCAGCTCAATTCACTTGTCTGTTCTTGCAATGGTCTTTAGAAGCTTGACTCTTGAGTACATGTGCATATATACATGACACAATTTTACAGCCAGCTTCTCTACACAGGCAGTGATATACTGCCACAATTCAGGAGCCCAGATGGGTTTACCTCTGCACTGCAATTGGTCTTTTTCCATTGGTCTAACCACCTCCACAGAGCGTTTGCTACCATCCATCAGTCAGTGTAGAGGTAGAGCACTGGCCATTTCTCTTGTTCAGCGACATCTAAAGTCAGTTGGATGGCTTTCAGCTCTGCAACTTGATCCACTTTGTCCCTCACTACCTGCTGCGACTTGCCATGTAGTACTGCATATGGCAGCTTTCCATTTTTGATTTGTCCCTACAATACAGCAGGAACGATCAGAGAAGGGAGTGTACTGCTTTTCATTTTCAGGCAGCTCATTGTATTGTCTCATCTCCTCAGCACGCGACCATCTCTTTCTCTTCTGACGATGATGATGATAACCCAAGATTTTTCCCTTCAGGACAGTTTATGGTGGCTTCCAAGATCGCTTGGTGATTCGGGTTTCCTGCCTGAGCTCCATCTGTGATCAGAGCGATCCACTTACTCCATGTAGCATCAGTGGCATGATGTGTTGAAGGAACTTTCCCCCTGAACATCCCACCCAGCACTGGCAGTTGAGGTGCCAGAAAGAGCTGTTCTTTGGTGCCAATCACTTCTAAAGTGCCTTGAACTCCTTCATAAGCTGCCAAGACCTCTTTTTCAGTTGGGATGTAGGCCTCAGATCCTTTGTATCCCTGACTTCAGAACCTCAGGCATCATCCACAAGTCTCCATGGGCTATTTTTGCCAGACTCCAGAAACAAGCATTCTCCCTGGATACAGTGGAGAGCACATCTTTCCCATCTTAACTTGTGGCCCCAGGGCTGCTGCACAACCAATCTTCTGTTTAATTTGTTCAAAAGCTTGTTGTTGTTCAGGACTCCACTAGAAATCATTCTTCTTGTGTCACATGATAGGGAGTGTTTACAACCTGACTGTGTTCTGGAATAGGCATCCTCCAAAAACCCACAGTGCCTAGGAAAGCCTGTATTTCCTTCTCAGTGGTTGGTGAGGACACAGTTGGGACTTTATTGACCACATTGGAACCTGATGACTCCATCTTGTCATTTTACACCTACAAACTGAACTTCCTGGGCAGGTCCCTTGATGTCACTTTGCTTTATGGCAAAACCAGCTTTCAGGAGGACTTGGATTATCTTCTCCCATTTCTCAAGAATTTTCTCTGCTGTGTTGTCTCACACAATGACAGCCTTAATGTCTTGCAAGTGTTCTGGAACCTCACCCTTTTCCAGTGCAGTCTGGATCAGTTCAAGACAAAGAGTGGGCTTTGTGACTACCCTGGGGTAGTCAGTTTCAGGTGTACTTGACAGCAAACTGTGGCCTGCACTCCGCTGCCAGAGGAATGGAAAAAAAGATATCAGCAATGTCAGTGGTGGCACCACTTTGCTGCCTTGGACTCTAGCTCATACTGAAGTTCCAGCATGTCCGGCAAAGAAGCAGCCAGTGGTGGTGTGACTTCATTCAGGCCATGGTAGTCCACTGTCAGTCTCCACTCCCCACTGGACTTACACACTGGCCATATAGGATTATTAAAGGATGAGCACGTCTTCCTGACCACTCCTTGGCTCTCCAGCTCAGGAATCATCTAATGGATGGGGGTCAGAGAGTCCCAGCTGGAGCGGTATCATTGTCAATGGTGCACTGTTGTGGTAGCGATTGGTACCTGTTGTTCTTCGACCCTCAGCAGTTCTCTGAGAGACCAGGTAAGGTGTTCAGCTGCCTAATTTCCTCTGTCTCCACAGTAGCTATCCAGAAAGTCCAGCAATGCCCTTTTGGGTCCTTGAAATACCCCCTCCTGAGGTAACCTATGCCAAGGATACTGGACGAGTTTCAATGCGGTGTTTTTTCCACTCTTTCTTGGTCAAGCTTACATTAGTTTCCAATATAGTCAGCTGATGGGATACCCTCATCACCCCAGAAATGGAAATAGATTCTGGCCCTACATATCTTGATGACATCAGGGTACATCGTGTGCTGGTGTCAACTAAATCTTGATACTCCTGTGGGACTGACATGCCAGGCCATTGGATCCACACAGTCCAGTAGATGCTATTGTCCCTTTCCTCCACCTGGCTGGAGGAAGGGCCCCTCTAATTGTGGTCATAGTACTTGTTGCTCACTTCTTGAAAATATGATCTGGAGGTCCCTTCAAGAGGATTGAAAATAACATCAGCTCTTCTGTCTGAGGACTTGCCCGCTGGAAACTGGAGTGGCATTTTATCCTTGAAGAACTTCCTGCAGTGGTTGTTCTTCCCCTGAACTCACATACCCATGCTGCCAGGGCAGAGGGCAGTTTTCCATCCCACTTCCTCTCCGTGGTCATGTAGGTAAAACCACAGGTTACCTTGTGGTGTGCACCGTCTCTCTTGAGCAGGAGGCTGCTTGCTCCCAATAGCAGAGACTCTGGTCCATACTGACGTGGTGTGAGATATTTTTTCTCTAGTTTGCTAAATTTTTTTTATTCTGTCTTCAGTCTTGGACAGAGGAAGGAAAAGGAAGAAGAAAAATATGATCTTCTGATTGCTGGAGCCAGGTAATCACCTAAAGCACTGTTTGTTTTCCTTCTTTCATGGACATCAATGCCAGCGAGTTGGTGTACAATGATGATGAGTTCCATACTGTGGTGTATAGGTAAAACCTTAGAAAATGAAGGCCTTGTTGCCTTTGTAAAATCATGGCTCAGGCCTGTTACTTTGGCTAAGTAGAGAAGGACTGTGGGAAAGAGACATAGCTGAATTAGGGATAGAAAAACATGCTGTGTGAGCATCGCATGCTCACTTCGTGATGTATCGTGGTTGGTTGAATTATGTTTGTTATGCTTTAGACCTATGTAAACAGATAACCTGCTAAGTGCTTAAAAAGGACGAGTTTTTGCAATAAAGTGTTGGTGCTTGCCACCATCTTCAGCGTCAGTCGTTTGTGTCCACCATCACCATACAAACTTCTGCCACATGGATTGTGCACACTGGACCTCATCTGGATCTACAGGGGACCGCTCGTTATTTGAATCCCTATAGATTACCTCCAGCAGAGCTAATTCTTTCAGGTACTGGATACATTTCTCCATGGTGTCCCACCTGCCTGGGTGTACTACTAGATCATGCTTGAGAGAGTACCTTTCCCTCACGCTTCACAGGAGTCAACTCCAGAGGCTGAGAGTTTCTGTCCTCTTCCAAATCCCTTTGTCAACGCCCACATCCTGGAACAGGGATCCCAGCTGCTTGGCTTCACTACAGTCTAGTTTCATATCACGGGCTTCAATATCCCAACATCAGACCAGCCAGGTCAGTAGGGGCTCACCCAACTGGTGGCTGAAATCTCTTCAGATATATCACAGCTCACCCAGGGATATGGATCAGTGACTATCTCTGGCCCTGCCTCTTGCTCCTGTTGTGAGGGTCCTGCTTCCTCTTCATCCCCATGTGAACTGATACAGTCTTGGATTTCTTCTTTTTTACAGGGGCTACTGCTACCAGCACAGGTTGTTCCTCTGGTTCAGCTGCAGTTTGAGTGGCCATGGTGCCTGTTGGCCTGCTTTCCTCCTCTTCTCCCTGCGGGTGCTGTCTAGTCAAGAGTAGTTTCTGAAAAGTAGTATCTAGGGCCAAAGACATTGGAAAAAGTTGCTCCTCTCTGGAGCTGTCATAGCATTTTCCTTGCCACTTTAACAAGACCCTGTAGATGTTGAGGGGTGACTTCTAAACTATTGGAGCAGAGAATTTCCTGCAAAACTGGCCCATTTTTTCTCACCTTCCATGCCACTCACGACTATGCATCCTTGAAGCAGATCTCCAAATGACCTTCATAGAAATCTCTTGCAATTCTAACCATGGTGTAGACCACACTGAGGAGACCTGGCAGAATTAGCAACAAGATCATGCTTTCCTTAACATCCAAAGGGAAGTCAAAATTCTCAAAAGCTGTTGTAGTAAGCCTGAGAGAAGAAGGTGAAAGTCTGGGGAAAATCGTCCTCCCCTGCTGCCCCCACAGGCCTAGGCCTAGTATGATTATTACTGAATTCCCAAAGGTAGCACCCGAGACAAGGGCAGGAGAAAACACTGAATACACATCCCAAATGACCCTCATTTCCCTTGATATTACCATGCCATAAACTGCCATCACACAGTACATCAACAAAGAAATTCTGATCCCTCTCCCTGCTCTGAAAAAGAGCACTCTAATGGGCACATAGTGCACATGCAGCAGTATACATAGGGTTAGGTACCACACACAAATGGACAGACAAGCAATATTGGAAACATGGGGCTCCATACTTCATACAAAATACTTTCCCAACCAATTCTGTACAGATCTGTTGTAATCTCAACCCTTCGGGCCCCACATTGGTTGCCGATTACAGGCTGTTGTGGTTTAAGCCCACCTGGAAATCAAGCCCCAGGCAACTGCTTCCCTCTCCCCCAAGCCCTCTCTCAGGTGAGAGAAACAAAAGGCAGAAATTAGGGGTTGAGATAACAAATTACTGGAAACACCAATGAGATAAGAAAGCAAACAGTAACAGTGTATAAGAGAGGGTGATTACACGCAAAATGCTCACTGAGTCCGACGCACCACTTCCACAGACAGTGCCACCCCACCACTCTCTCCACCATGCTTTTCCCCACAAGCCTGAGACAATGAAAAACAATGGTACACAAACTTTCCACACCTGCACTTTTTCTCCCCAAGACCAAGACAATGAAAAAAAACCACAACGGCAGACAAATCCTACAGTCAGGGCCAGCACCAACCCACCACTCCACTTGTCACACACTCCACCAGAAAGGGAGAAAATGGCTGCCAAACCTCTGCACTGCCCCCATTTTCCTTCACCAGAAGCCATGACCTCTTCATCTTGGAAGTGAGACTCCCCGACTTCCACCCGCCAGCGATGATTTGAGTGGTACAGAATAACAACCAAGTGAGGCCCACATGGCTCCAGGCTCTGCCCTCACACATCCTTGGCCTAAACTAGGACAAAAGGATAAGAAGAAAAGTAGACACCTGAATCTGATGCTTAAGAAGAGTTTGGCTGTCTGAAAAAGGAGGTCTCCAAAGTGGCAGGAAGTAAAAGGTGATGGGATCAGTATCTTCAGGGTTTCAGGGCAATCCTGAAATTTCCTAGAAGGTTAAGAAGGGGTAGCGAGGTAGACCTAAGGAACAGCTACGATAGAAAGAACACTAACGAAAACATGAGGGGCATGGTGGGAAGACCTCTTTCAATAAAGAGGCAATAAAGGGAAGAAATCACATTGTGGACTAAATTATTTAACTCATATTTCAAATTATGACAGTAATGACAAGTGCTATAAATGCTTTCCAAAACAGAGACACACTATCCTGCTTTTATATTTTTATTTTCTCCAGTAACTGAAAGGAGTAACCTTTGCCTTTGGCAGAGTACAAGTGTACACATTATTTTCATCTAAGTAGAAAGCTGAACAACAAATTGCTGCTTCCTGGACCCAGGGGAACTTTGTCTGATGTAAATGAACAATTGAGTTGCATAGTACCTCATGGCCTGCTCTTCTCACCAGACTTTCTTTGGGCTGTAAACTGTTCAAAATATATTGAATGTTGGCATTGGCCTTCCACAATTAAACCTAGCATACTATGCAATTGTATTTCACAATGTCTTCAATAACTGTGTATTATTTTTCATGCATTATTAGAAACCGTAAATTGAGTAGCTATAGTAGCTACATTAGTGGGGCTACGTTGATATTAGGGAAGCACATAATTTGTTTCATACCTTATACAAATGACAGTGAAATCAATACTTAGACAAAGCTGTCCAGGGGCCACATCTCCCAAACTGCAGTATTGATTTTGACTACATCAAGGGTTGATGTGCATATTATTAACTTTGATAATAAAGAATAATTGTTTTAAACACATTGTGAATTACAGTTAATTAATGTTTACCTTGTCTAGAAAATCATATACTGCTGAATGTTTCCCCTCGAAAAATGATTCAATTCATTAGTCAGCAGAAATGAATGTACCACACATCTCAAGGTTCTCCTACTCCAGAAGGCTAAATGGTGGTAGGAAACGTAAACTATTTATATTCAGTTCTTTAGCTTTCAGTATTCAAAAAAGAAACGTCCAGAAGATAGTT
Organism: Eulacestoma nigropectus; assembly: GCA_013397775.1. NCBI lineage: Eukaryota > Metazoa > Chordata > Aves > Passeriformes > Eulacestoma > Eulacestoma nigropectus. The sequence goes on from VZTE01002092.1 coordinate 36,639, forward strand.
AAAATAACAAGGCAGCACTAACACAGCAGGTAGACTACTACATCTCATTTTTTAAAGTATTATCAATCATATGTGCATATGGTGGCACAATGTGAGTTGAGCTTATGAAACATACACAGAGACAGGAAATTACATTGCAGCATATATAGACCATCCCTTAAAAATAGAGAAGGTATTTATGACATTTGTTTATTTTCTATGCCTCTTGGCATGCACTTTTTCAAATACTCTTCTTATAGATTTATATGGGTATCAATCAATAATATGTAACATTAATTACAGAGCTCCTCAATCAAAACAAAGATAAATGGTTTTCATAAATTAAAAAATCCCTCACTCACAGTCAACATTTCATACCTCCTTTCCCCTATCATTTGGAAGTACTACAAGAACAAATTTGAATAGAGGCAATATCATGAAATGGTTCAAGGGAAGGTTCATATACCATGGCTGACAAAGTTTCCCAGCTTTGAAAATCTCTGCTAAGGAATATTGGTTTTATCATATAAGGAGGTTATGAAGTTTCCATATGCACCTTCACCATTGCCTACAGGCACTTATGCCATATGCTAAAACACTCATAACCAAGGTGGGCATCTGAAAGGCACCACTCATTGCTGACATGCTCAACATAAGGTACGTGCAAATATTATTAAAACACTAACCCAAATAAGTGAACATGCTCCAGAAAGACAAAGACAGAGCAATGCACGAAGACTTGAAACTCGTATCTATCTATCATCTTTCAAGTTTTCATTATTAGAAAGACTAACTGCAATCTTAACTCTCACTGACAGCCTTGGCAACCTGCTGCATTGCAAGAGTGTTCAAAATAATGGGATCATTCCCAGTGAAAGCCTTAAGAGAGCACTAAAACAGTAAAGAATGTCCTTAGGTCTCCTTGGTCTCTAGGAGGACCCGAAAGATCCAACATCACTGTATTATTCAAAACCAGTATCTTAAGCACAACACACTCTAACAAAGCAGCCTCAGGCAACTTTTGTCAGTTAATGTGATTAGCTATTTCAAACAAGAGATACAGAAATGGTTTTCCTCATTTTTATATAAAAGAACTACACACGTTCAGAAGAGTATGTGCTCTCTCTCTAGCCTTTCTAAAAGTATCTGATTAGATTTGTGCTGCCTATGCTCAGTTATATCAGTTATATCATGTTGTCATGACAACAATGCCTTTCACTATAGACTAAACCACAACTGTTGTATATAACCATATATAAACTTCCATATGTCAAGAAATTCTACTAAACCCTCTGTATCTACCGAGGATCTTCCAACTAGCAATCAGTGCTCTGTGCTTTTTGTAGGCCTCCAGCTACTGTTCCAGTGACTTTAGGAGACATTTAGCTATTGAACAGGGAAACCTCCACAACAGACTTCTGAATACAATCCTAAGCATGTGGTTGGCGCTGAACAAGAGTAAGATGACCACCACCTGCCTAAGGCACACAATAAAAGCATGCTCCCAGCAGAACTAACACCAACATTGAAAATTTCGAGTATCCCATGACCACAGTGGGCCTAACTGCTATCACACGTTACCACTGATTACAGGAATTTATGATAAAAGTAGGTAGTAATAAAACAAAGTACACCTTCCAACTTACTGAAATCAAATCTGCAGAAAACCTCAATACGAAGTTAAACAAATCTCATTTATCCATTCTGCTGCTGTAATGTCTCATGCTTTTTGGTCTCTACTTGTACAGTCTTAAGAGCTCCTGAAATTATGGAAATAAACTGCTAATTTACATAATATACATAATTGGAATGAAAAGCAACTCCTCTTTTGATAGATCTCCCTCACCCCTTTTCCCCCTTTACCCATTACAGAACTAGACTAACTGAGAATGAACTCTAGGAGTTTTACTTTGTAATGTATGCCACCACTGAAAAAAACCCTAAAGAACTACTTTTGAACCTCTGAATTCTATCTTTATTTTTATCTTTGAAGCTTTTAAATTTCAGGCCACATATTGCATCTAGTTTGACAGATATCCTTGTTTGTGCTATGCTATATCTTTACACATTGCAGGACCAGAGCACAAATTGAGATTACCGTACTTAGGTCTAAGAAAAGTATTTTACTTCAGTCAGCACTGTGTTCCTCACATTGCACATCATGCACACATTAATTTAACCATGTCTTTTACTTGTCATCTTATTTCTCAGGACTACCATATGTCACTGGATGAACTGTACACCCATAACCTGAAATCAGCCCCAAAAGAGCCTCTCTAGAAAGAGGTATTAACCAGGAACTAGAGTTATGTTATTTCTTGTTTTCTTCAGAACTCCAAGTCTCCTAGAGCCCAGGAAGTCCTTCACAAACAAATCAAAGTCAGTTGGCAGCTCAGATTCATTCTGTTTTGGTTGGTCACCTAAGCATTTTTCTCCTGCAGGAAAATATAAAATGCACTTTTTCATGATGGAAAACAGACCTAAATAGCGACTGATAGAAGCAACCTTTAACTGCTTCTCAAAACAGTTAGAAAATCAAAACAACAAAGCCTTAATCTCCACAGAATTTTAGCTTCTGGATTTTCTTCCCAAGTAGCCACAGCACCACATTGCTTGTGTTTTTTAGTGGAAAAGTTTGGGAAAGGCCCTCTCCATCAGTTCAAACACCACAGGACTTTCATCTGGCTCTCTATGCTGGAACTCATAAGCAAGCACCAAACCTATCAGGGGACTTGTGAACCCTTGTGTAATGATGGCCATGGGCTGGTGGACTGGTCTCACACCCACCACCACAGCCTATCTTCCAGGCTGGAAGTGAGCTGAACTGTCCAAGCTTGGGGGCAGCTAGAACAACAAACTGTTGGGTGTCATCTCAAATTCAACTACAAAAGTACTAGTTTTTCACAAGAGATGGTAAAGACATGTGAGCAATTCAGATGCAAGGATCTTTTATTTGTCTAATTATGAACTTTTATCTGAGTATTAGAGCTGTCAAACTGCAATATGATGTAATTTATATTTCTGGGCAATGTATATAGACCTGTCCTTCAATGGTCCCCAAGGTGCAAATCGTCCAATATAAATTTTTGATTCTTGGCAAACTGTCTTCCAGCAAAAATTAATTTTGGGACATAGCAGTTCTTTCAAACAGAGACTTAATTCAATATAACTGCATTTCGCACTCACTTCCTAGCTCCAATTGTACACAAAGCAGACTGTTCTTTGATGAAAAGCTTTCAAATCTTAACTTTGGCCATCTCGCTTGCCATGTTTTGTAGAAGTTCAACTGTGATTTTTTTTATTATAAAACTCTATCAAATACATGTATTTGTCTCCAGAAAACTGCATGTCATCTGCATATTATCCAGTTAATATTGTAAAACAGAAGACTTTAGTAAAAAAAAATATTGAAACATCTATATTTTATGCAGCAGGATAACTCTCTGTTTTAGAAACGAAGAAAACACTTGTGTACAGTAATGAACATCATGCTTTTCTATTGTCAATCACTGAAGTTCCACTGAATCCTGTAGGAAAGAAAATGAAAAATCATAAAGACCATCAGTCACTGCAGAAAGGCTTACTCTCTTAATTAAGGCTGCCATGGGCTCTTCCTAGGAATTACCATTGATGTAATTTCTCTTCAGAGTATATACAAGCAAGAGAGCACATGGCAGATCTACCTGTCCTCCATAAAACTTATTGCACTTCTTAAGTACTAACTCACAAGGGACAGCAGATAGCACTGGGTTAGATACCCGTAAGTCCTGCAGAAGTACTTCTACCATGGCAATGGAAAACATGCAATGCTTCAGTAAAACTCCAGAGAAACAAGTAATTTCATAATTTTGCCATTTCACAGTCCATAAAGTTACAAAAACTGATAAAAAGTCAATTTCAGCATTAGCTACACCATGAACCAATTTTAATCAGATCACTAGCCTTATTCTAAACTAAATATTATGTGAATTTTTGCATTATTGACATTACATTAACAAACTGAACTAAAAATGCTTTGGACAGTTTAAAAACTTAATAAGGAATTTCAATTCCATTTCTACATTTAAAAGTTAAGTTCTCAAACCATAACTTCACAAAGTTCAACCAACTTTAACATGGCTATGAAAGCCAAAATATTGTTTGAATATTTCATAGGCTATTATGATTCTCCCCTACCTCTGGCCATGCCTATCCATTACGGATGTAAGTCCCCACAGCAAAAAAGGCCTTTATTTTTTTAGAAGACAAGGCAGCCAGTTCATGACTCTGGGGGGCAGTGCCACTCATGCAGACACTAATGTCACTAATGTTGTTCCAAGCTCCCTGCCAGCCAGCTGCTTGCAGCAGAACAGTCAGTCTGACCTTTGGCCAGGAGGAGGAATGGCTCAATAGCATGAGAAGCTGCCTTATCTAATGGATTAAGTACAGAACCCAAGCGAAATGCCACCTTTGACAAGGACTTGCTCTGTTGGCCTTAGCTGAGTCAGTTAACCTTTCTTAGTTTTCCATCTTTAAAATGGGAATTATAATTCCACTCTATCTGTGCTGATGCAAACATGTAGCAACAGACTGATACCATGAATGCTTGAGGTATCTTACGAGGCAAGTTAGTGTAAAGCCATAATCAAGTTAAATTCATCTCCACAGAATATTTCCAGAAAAAAAAATTAATCCCAAGTCATCCTTTTACTGTATGTATAATTATGAATGCTATGTTTAACAAAAAATATTTTTTCATAAAATATCTTTCAAAAACATCTTTTAAATCCTGATTTTTCCATTACTACACTAGAACTGGTACTTAAAATTCAGTAGCTTTGCTGTACATGATATTGGACCAAAGTCTTCAGGTGACCTATATGATAGACTTGATGAAATATTTTATCTACCATAGAATACTACCCATCTACTAGATTTTTGTACTTTGTGGAGACAGTTCAAGTGTATATTGAAATCTGTTTGCACTAATTGACAGAGCAAATTACTTCTGGAACTGTATTTCCAAAGGGCCTCTGAATTTATTCCTTCAATTTTACACGCATGGGCTTCCATACCTTTGTGAATTTAATGTTTGTGTTCATCACTCTGACATTTCCTAGCATTTTAAGAACCATTTCAGAGACCATTTTTGCACATGTGATGTTAGGACAGTTTAGCAGGACAGATTTTAGAAAAGACATTTACATTTAGCACAGTTAGCCATCTTGGTGCCTTCATCCTACTTTTAAGTACTGTAATCAAAATCTTAACATGGAATTTTCTTAGAAGAGAGGCTGAATTGCAAACATAAAACTGAAAAAGAAAAAAAAAAGGAAGAAAACAAAAATCTGACTCATTTTCCATGCTTAATTTCTCTTCTTTAGAGGAGAAAAAGCCTGAAAAGCTTTTGAAAACAAACCTAAACATCATCAAGCTCTTTAGTAAAATCTCTCTGATATATAAGGTTCTGAAACCACACTATGCAGAGAAAACACAGACAATTGATTAATAATGAGGACAGAAATACAAATAAATTTACTTCTAATGAAGACTGAAGACACAGTAATCAAAGTGTTAAAAATTCATTTCATGCACATTTCATTTGCCTCTTAGCTGATATTTATCACATAATTCTGTGAGAAAGTGGAGGCCTAAGATGCTCCAGATAAACGTCTCAATTAATTGTAGAGAGGTAGCCCTCTTTGAGCTGAACCAGAGCTGTGAGCTCTTTATTAAAAGCACTATTCTGTAGCCTGTAACCTTGTTCCTTGACTCCTCTCTAGTTTCCAATTTAAACAAGTCCCCATGCGGCCCACTCTAAAGGGCTTTGTCTCCCTGTCATTGTTATGAGAGCCAAGGCATCCTGGAAGTGTGAAATCAGACCTCATGAGCTGAACGGTTCCCCAGGGAACACAAGACCTCGCAGAAGGTCAAAGTCATGGGCTGGACCATCTGAAAGCGTCTGATCGCTGGTCTGTGACACAGCAAGAAGGGTGGGGGCAGGGGGAGAAGGGAGCCAGGGGGCTAGAATTGAACACATCTTAATTAAAGCCCAAAGACTACAAAACAAGCTATTTTCTAGTCAGGCAATCTTATGGAGCTTGAGTTTTGCTCTGCTAATGAATCTGAGCTGCTCTTACTCCTTAAAAACACAGCACTTCTGAAATCGATCAAACCTGTGGCACATCTTTTCCCACTCCGCTTAACTTTATCAATGGCAAGGCAGAGACTTTGAATTTTATTTCACGACATATGGAAAAGGAGCAATGCATCTGCCCCAGTAAAGGAGATGCAGGCACTGCCTTGCAAAGCCAGCAGCCTTTCACTACAACCCACCCATACCTGACCATGCTGCAGAAGAAATGTATGTATTTGACTATCGCCTAAACCTAAACTATGCCACCCTGAAAGGCTTATTGCTTTATTACCCATAATTCATATGAATTAGGTGAAAGCCTTATGTATAAATGTCAGAAGCCAACCATCACAAGGAGTCCATTATACTTTAGGTTTTACTGAACCATCAGAAAATCTCTTCATATCAAAGGATGTTACTGTAGGCACAGCACTTATCCTGCCAGGGCTCTATAAGCAGCCAAATCCTTGAGCAAGTCTGATAGAGATACCACAACCAAGCAAAGATGTAGGAAAACAGGAAAATAACTCCTTGTAGCTCAGGATTTAGGGAGAAAACAGCCATGCTAAATAGCTAAACCACAATGGAAGATTCAATTGAAACTTTCTTCTCAGAGAAGGAAAAAGTAAAACTTCATTCCCAATATCTTTCCATTCATTAGATTACAGTTTTAAAAAATTATCCTAAAAATACATCATTTCCAGAAAGGTGTATTTGCTGTGACCACAATTTCCAACAGAACTTCATTTTGCATTGGTGGTATCCCTAAAATTGTGTATCAACCATGGTATGACACTGTTTTTCTAGAGGAAACAACCTCAGAGACCCAATAATTTTCCCAAAGGCCCTGGTCCTGAAAGATCACCCTCTTTTTCAGCTCTCCCACAAATCAAGGTGAGCTTTCAAGCACTGGTGGGGAGTCTCTCAACCCCTCAGTGGTTCTTCCTCTCCTGTCAAGGGGGTTGATCAAGAAGTGTGACTTTTCTTTTCTGGGGTATTTTTAATAACCAATTATGGCATGCTCCAGCAGCACCGCATTTCAAAACTGGTAATGTCTACTTGAACCCCTGCCTACAACTTAACTGAAATTTCACCTCATCTTGGCACATTGCATGTACATGCGAGCAGGGCTGTAAGCTATGACCGGAACCACCACCCTTAATCACTCTCTTTTTAAAAAAAATTCTGTACTAACCTTAAAGATTTGAAGTTCACTGTCCAACATTAGACTATTGAAACTGGAGAAAAATAACTGCCCTTGGCTATCAACAGTTTATTAGGGGCTTAACTAAAGTGACCTACTGTAGCAGCATTCCACTGAGTGAGGCTATGAGCTTTCTGAAGAAAGGAGTAGAATTGAGGGTTTCATTAAAAAGTAATTTGTGCTTTTTACTCATTCATTCAACAGAAGTCTCAATTGCTCTTTATTCACACAGAGTTAGTACAGTATTATAATGCTGCTCATGGTACAAATGTATGGTACAAAGGAAAAATTTCACGTTTTGAAAGGAAAAAAAAAATCCTTGCAATGGTAGTAAGATTGATGACTACTTAAAAGATTACAGAAATCTTTTTCCCTCTGTGCTTATGTTTAATGATGGAATATTGAGGATTTTAAAAATCTACTCAGCTCAAACTAATAAATTTTGATTTATTACTTCACATGAAAAGATTCCTGGAAGTGAAGTGGGATATGTTCAGCCGACAGGAAACAGAGCAAAACACACAGATACTACACAATTGTTCTAGCTACTTTTCAGACTCAGGGGCAAAAGATTAACTCTGAAAACACAATACAGTAAGATAAGCAAACTAGTCCTTAGCTCTTACTCATAGAAGCAATCCTTAATGCTGCACGTAACACCACTAATGGACAGCACTCTCCACACTAAAGGTGGGTAAAGGTGTTACACAATTTTTGCAAACATGGTTTATTGACAATCAGCAAATACCTACTTTATTTCTCACTATTACTATACAAAGTTTAATTTTAAATGAATGACCTGTACATAACTACAAGTTACTAAAAATAGCTAAACTACTACAGCAGATAATAAAACCACTTCATCCTCTTTTCAAAATACCCGGTTACTTTTGTCCAGAATATACAAGATTTCCGTCACATCTGGAATGTGCAGCCGTCTTACAAAATACATCTGCTGTATAAACGCTTTTTCTTACTAACAAACAGAATATGCAGGACAGGGAAGATATTGAGTGTTCTTCCCCATCTTCCTGTCTGTCATCCTAAACATAATGTCTGAAAATTTTTAGTAGCTCTGTACATCTTTAATTGAATCAAATATATTTCCAAAAAAAATTGTTCAACCAGCACAAATAACATGTTGATTTGGAAAAGTCAAAGACTGAATGAGGTCAGGGACTGAATTATCCCATTTGCCCCTGAATAACTTAATCTCTCTCTCTGTTCAGACAACATTGGATTATAAGGTCAAACCAGACGGAGGGATCTTTAGAAGCATTTCTACAACCTCACCAAAAATAGAATCTGTTATTTTGTGTGCCACAAACTGGATGATCAGTTTCGGCAATAAAATGTTTGCACTATTACCTTGTCTGAAATAATGGTAGTCATGTTAATTATCAAAAAACTATTAAAAATGGAATAAGTTGCTCTATATCTGCTCCTGTAACAAAACATTTATTCTAGTTTCCATTTATTTTCTTCCCATTTTTAAAAGTTTTTTTTTATTATTTTAAAGCAGAGAAGGCTATTTACTGACACAGATGCAGCTCATTTTGCTCCATTCAGCTCAGGTGGTATGAAGGTCCTTGTACTTAGAGGAGATAACTTGGACATTTCTGGAGAAATATGGTCAGTATGGCTGAAATACTTTTTCTTTATTTTGCAAAGCAACATGTCAAATTAACCATTCAACTTATAACATAAAATAGAAAATTAAAAAAAAAAGTCTTATTTCCCTTATCTTAAAAAGATAAGCAGTAGCTACAGCAAACTGCATTCAGTTGAAATGTCTGAAACCAACAACAGTCTTGCTAAATATCTGACATATATCAAGTGGCTCTTTTGGCAACAATTATAAAGTAGTATCTAAGTCTGGAACCTTTTATTTGCCTTGTCCTTTGGAATTCAGCTTTAATGTTGATAAATTTGTATAGTTTCATCTACCAAAAAAAAGAAATTTCTTCTACATAATTTTTATAGGACGTCTGATGGAAAAAAATGTATATTTCACCTTTATGAGAAATAACCTACACAGGGCTCTACATGAGAGTGACTTGCTGCCTTGCTTACAAAAGTTTTGTTTGTGTTTAGATTTTTTCATTAATGAGCAGAAGGTGAAAGTGCACAAACAGAATATAACCTTTAGATGAACTTTTGTTTCAAACATTTTTTTTTCACAGTTCTAAAAACACCAAATCTCACTACGGTATTTAGTGTCACAGAAACTAAATGAATCCTTGCCTGTGACATCAGCTGCCATCAATGCTTCTGCCCTGATGACCTTCACCTGAAGAAATCCCACATCGCTGATGTTATGGAACATCATCATTGGACTCTAAAAAATAATAGGAAGAAAAATAATTCTGGATTGCAAAAGAGACAAACCAAAAGCAGTATTAATGGTCTCCTCCTAGCCCAGATGTAAGTTACTGTAATTCTGTCTACATACTCAGACTTTTAAATATTATTCACTGAAGAATGTACATTTGTTTGCATTTCTTCCTATATTTTGTAGCTTTAACTTAGCAATGAAAATTACAATGGAAAAGTTAGAATATGAGTGATTAATTGTAACACAAATTTTAGTGAATTAATCCCCCAATACTATGGGAATAACTGTACTTCAAAATTTGAAATTATAGCAGTGTATTAATAAAATCAACACAAAAAATGCAACAACTCCTCTCCTTGAATTATTTTGGAAGATTTATGTTCACATTTTCCCTTTGATGGCTCCAATATTGTCTTGAGCAGTGACCTAGGGCCACTATAGATTTTTGTAGTTGACTGTTATATGCAAGCTTGCATATATCATATACACCTATATAAGCTTGCAAATGACATCAGCAAAAGCAATTGAAAGAGTATAACAAAACCTTAGTAATGTTCATAATAATCACATGCAGAAAGGACAAAAAAAGAATTAAAATATGTTGCAAATTCCATGGCAGAAAGCTTTTACCATAAACCATTATATTTTTTAGCATAAATTTCTTCAATATCTACAGGTATTAGAAAGGGGAAGAAAAAAGAGTACACTACACTAACACTTGCATTTATTCATCCAACACAGATTTAGAAAGCTTATTAAAAACCATGTTCCATTGCTGCTCTTTTTTCAACTAAAACTAACAAACTGAGAGTATTGCACTAATTAGGTGTGACATGCTATAATCTCAAACTCTAACTTAAAATATTATTTAAAATTTGCAGATTTTTAAATCATAGAACATTGAATGCAACTCTGAATCTGGAACCAACTAATAACTAACCTGGCTTTATTGTTCAGTTCTTAGATAACCTAGGGGAGGAATTCCAAAAGAATAAACTAAAATTAGATTTCCAAACCCACATATGTAGTCTCATTTGTGGTTGGTTTAGCAAATTTTGTCCATAAATACTAGCCAATACCTTTATTTTGAAATGTTTTAAAATCTGGACTAATGTATTTAATACATTAGTAGTCTTTTCTAAAATTTTAATGTGGTGAAACTTTTTCCACTGTCTATGACAATGTCCAGATTTCTACAAAAAGCAAGCATCAGGAAAAACATCAAATCAACAATTCCTTAATTTATTACAAAGGCAAAATTTACTGTTATGGAAAACGAGAATAAATTACATCACTGAATCTAAAAACCACAGATGCTGCTTAAATGAAATATTAAATGTCAGCATGCAAAAACAACAGCATGTTTTTGCACAGAACATCTATCCATTAAGACATATAATATGCATCCCTGTCTTTCTATTAATAAGATAATTCTATCAGTTAAATCACACTGATATTAATTTCACAAACCCCAGCTGACCATTTACTGTTTACAGGGAAGATTTGACCTTGCTACACTCAACTAAAAATCCAATTAAGTGTAGTAGCCCACGTGTTATATACATGCATCATGTTATAATGGGATAACAGTAAATAAATTTTTACCAATTTTAATAAGATAATCATCATAAATATGACTTCAAAATACTGATGGTCAACTTTAATAAGCACACACTCAACCCCTTGTTAATGTGCTTACAAGCTGAGAGTAGCAGAGATAGTGTTACAGATAGCACTGGTATAATTCAAGAGCATCTTGGCACCCCTCATTTATTACACTGATGATCAGAGTTTGGAAGCTTCTTATCAGAACTGGTACCAGAACAGAGATAATTCTGCTGTAATATGCATGATGAAAATGACAGGATTTACAAAAATGTTTCCACATTCTACTCAAGTTTCCCAATGATCAAAACACCAAGCTGTAGAAATAAAACAAGGCAAAAACCAAATAAAAAGCAAGACAAGCAAAGGCACCCACTTCCTCTGATGCCATACAGTCCCCTTTTTCCAAATTTCATCCTGGTTAGCTCACTCTTCAAAAGGGTGCCAGTACCATATTTCACTTTGACATCTTTGTTAGAATCCTACAGAATTTTTGAACTTTTATTTCCAGAAAGTAGCTGGCTTTGATTCTTTTACTGCACATACTGACTGGGGAGACTCATGAAAATGAATACCATGCCACAACAGAGGCTCTGGGAGAAGCAAATTACTGTAACACATTACTTTAAATACATAACTTTAAGTAATGATTTATCAGATGATATTCTGCCTTCTTATTTATGATTATTGTTAAAGGTATCAAAATCCGCATAGTTTCTGAAGCCTAGAATTTCCATAGCCGAGGAATCTGTGATTTGCTGGGCATCTTTTCAGCCCTCAATAGATGGGAAAAGATTGAAATGCTCTGGAGATGAGTCTTCTTTATTTTTTTAATGAAAGGCGGTATAATATATTTTCTGTATGGCTGCAGCAGCTGTCAGGAAGAGCATCTCAGTTCAGCTCTATTATGGGAGAAGCAATACCCCATCCTATGGCATTGAGATACACTGAGGGGCTAGTACTGATTGACAGCTTGTCACCATGACGTCTTATTCCATCTCTGTTATGGAGAAAATTAATGTCACACCACCAGCCTTATGACTCGCTGTCATCTTAGAACTGCTCACCTTTTATCAATGCTCTAAATAACATTTCAAGCCCATCGTCTCACAGTGGACAATCTGGTCAAGGGACATTAAATCGGATGACTGTGAAATGTCATAATAAAAATGGAATGCTAACAACTTCTCTAAACTAGCTCCTCTGGTTTTTAAACTGTGACAAGGGGGACCATGAGTTCAGCACACCAGTTCTGAAAAGGTCATACAATCTCTCTTGGTCTGTACCCATTAATGTGCCCCCCTCCTCACCCCAAAAGGAATTAATCTTTTCAGACAATTGTGGTAAAATAATGGTTCAAACAGTAATGCCTGTTTAATTTGTAAGGCTCTGATGTTCAGCTACAAATGGTTAAGTGACAGTAATAGAGTCATTTTCTAAGGCTATTTGATCTGATGGCAAGGTCAGCTCATTAACTGTTTTTGGCTGTAGAAAGGCTGCAAAATACATTTCTCAAATGGAAACTAGATTTTTTTAAGAGAACAGAAAATAAACCCAAAAACACAGCCACTCAACAGGGAACTCTACATCTTGCTAATTGCATATGTTGTCTTTGTGTTAGTTCTGAAGTGGAGATATGAATACCAAAGTCAAATTGAACATCAGTGAAAATAAACTACTTGAATTTAATCCCGATAATTTCTTTCTTCTGCTGGTAATTTTAATAAAAACAGCAGAATTTATCAAAAAGGTATGTAAATGCCACAATTTTCAGAAACACATAATGAGAAATTCATACCTCTGCAATATGAATATCTCCCCCAAATTTAAATGTTTTCAAATGCATACAGAAATGTAAATATATGAACAGACACATATCCTTGTATATGCAAGAAACAGGAATAAACCAGATCAATCTTATGCCACATAATTATGCTTTACACTGGGGACAAAAAATTGAGGTTTTAGGAAAAATGATTAATAGTACAGTCGTAACATGTTTCTATACTGCTACAGAAATAATCAAAACCATCAGTATCACTTGTCTGCCATATCATCACACAGAATAAGCCATAGAAATACGTTATTGTTGCTGTTGGTAGCAAGAACTACGGCACCTCAAAAACATATCCATCAAAAAATTATTCCATTTATAGACATCTATTTTGACAACCACAGACTGTCTTGGTAGATTCCAAAATGTGCAATAACTCTCTTAATTGTAATTATTTTTCAGAGATGGTGGACAATACCTTAGCCTTCAGTTCATTTTGGAATATTATATTTAGCCTCACTAAGTCACCTCTATTAAATTGTGTTTATGATAACACTATTGGTGTATGAGTTGTACAAGCATTAGCAGACAGCTGATTCAGTGGAGATAGACAGAATAAATTTGCTGAAGCACACATCCTGCTAATCTGTTTGAAGAATATTGTACAGCATTAGTACTAGGACTTCATGTTATCTGCACAGCCTGATAAGGTACATCTTTATTAAATTCAGTTATTGAAAGGATGTCCGTCATGGAATAGGAATATTTTAAAATCTTAAAAATAAATTAAGCAGCCTCTTTGATAGTCAGAGCTTGGTTTAATGGCTGATGTCTAGAGAAGCCCTTCTAAACACCTGGCAGCATTGTACAATAAAAGCTTTGTAATTGCAAGTGGAAATAGCATTTTTTTCTTTCTTTCTTTCTTCGTGTGCACTGAGACAGTTACTTTTAGGGATTTAGGTATTAGCAAATGCTGGAGTAAGAGCTCCCCTCTCTGTTGCTTTGATAAAACTACAAAGATTCTGTGTAATGTGAGGACGCTGGGAAATTAAAATAATCTGCTTCAGAATATTTTAAAATGGAAACATTGTTTGAAACAATTATTTTTATGTGCTTCAGTCTCTATAATATAAAGATAAAAAACAAGTTTTCTTGCCCTTTAACAAATAATCCAAAAAAAGCTGAAAACCATTAGCACCTCAAACTATTTGGCATAAACAGTCACTAGAAACTGTACAGTTGCTGCATGATCTCTTAATTACTTTGTGCTTGGTAAAATTTATCTGCAAGGCAGTAAAATTACCTTAATTATGTGACACCTTATCAAACTAGTTGAATTACCAGGTAAAAAATACCTTATTGTATGAAGAGCATTTGTAGCCTTCTTGATGTTACCTGTATCGGCTGTAACTGTTTGTATATTAATAACTAGTTTAAATGATTGTCATTGGCTAGGTGTGATTAGAGTAGTAGAGATATATTTAGATTTCCCCCTCATATTAGTTATTTTTTATATAGGCCACTATTTTTCTAATAAAGAGTGAAAGAGAATTTCATACATATCTCTTCAGTATCTCCTCTCGCTCCTTCTGGTCCTCCAGGGAGTTGATGGAGAGGTCAGAGATAGTGACTGCAGCTGAGGCTGTGAGAGTGACCAGCAACACCAGGTATCCCTCTCCCTCCTCTAGTGGCATCTCCAGCTTGTGGGTTTGCTCTTTACTCAGGGTCGACAGGTCAACCTGGCACCTAGAAACACACATTCTCCATCAGCATATAGTTTTTCTCACACTGAACAAGAGCACGTTGGCTTGCCTGCATTCAAATGGACAAAAAACCCAAGTAAGCAGAAACTCCCGCCCAGCTTCCAAAAAAAATTTCTAAATTTCTCTTCAGCTTTAACTCATGCTGCTTGTTCCATTTTTTTTTTAGAGCTACACAAACAGTTTTGAAGTGAAAAAAAAATATTGATAAGAATGTAATGACACCAGAGACAAAATAAGCTAATATTCCTTACTCAAATGCAGCTAAAGAGAATTTTAAAAAATCCAGCTCAGATGCGTATTTTACTTTTAATTACACCTCTTGTATAAATACAAAACGTAAGTTGTCTCATGAACACTTTTCCACCTAACAACGGTAAAAACCCTTTCTTAAAAAATAAAATTCTACGTGGACTTAATTGTGATGGCATGAAGATGACTGGGCATAGAAAAACTGAACTTACCACCTGAAAGGCTCAGCTCTCATGCAGTAAGCTGTGTGTAGGTCAAATCTTCATGCAGGCACCCAGGGTAAAAGCTGATGCCACAACCCTCAATAATAATTTTATTATATAATAAAATGTCTCAGGTTGTAATGAGCAGGGACTACAATATAAGAGTGCAGAGTGTGTGCAGAGCGGCTGAAGCCAATCTGCCCTGCTTGATCCCTTCTGAATAACTCTGACTGTACCCTACAGGAACTAATGAAGAACGATTCCATATGTGCCAGACAGCAGAAACAGTTTTGCAACATCTTTAGAAATAAAAGGCAAAGCACAGAAGGAGAAAGAGTATCTCTGCTACCAAAGAGCTGACTATAACCTTTTAAATAAAACAGTTAGTGTTGGTGATTAGTCTGTGCACAGCTTAGATGTTTTAATATTTTAATTTGTATAATGCACAAGGTTTAACTTTCCTAGACTGCAACTCTGAGCACGCATAGAAATTCAATGTCTGTGTCAAATGTAATGCCAGCTTGCGCTGGACAGGAATTTCTGTGAAAAAGCACTATTCAGAATACTTATAGCATCCCAAAATTAGTTTTGCCAACTTTTTGTTCTAAATAAAAACACTAATAATATTGAAAAAAAAATAGATTAATACATTCGATGTATAGGTTAGCCACTGAATACTCTACTTTCAAAAGAGATTATTTAATGCGACAAGCACATGTGCTATATGGCACTAATTCACTAAACTAAACATCTAGCAAACTGTTTTCATAAAATGTCAATTGATTTTGAAGACAAAGATAATGTGGTCACTGTAGGGCCAATAAACTGAAAAAAAAGATGGCAGACATGAAAAAATAGCCATTTAAGGATAGGAAATAGCCAATTATGAGAATAAATGCAGCCTCATAAAATGAGTGTTGTGCTATCACAGGCAGATCACATTTACTACAGGAAAACTATCTTTTATTTTTTTAAAGACATTTACTGCCTGTTGTACAGCTGCCTAAACTAGTGCAAAGCTCATACAGTAACAAGGTTCAATTATCTTACAATGAAAAAAATTCAAAGTCATGTAGCATTCTCAGCTTAATGCTTTTCTTCTATTTTGAACTCTTTGGATGATGGGGAGTGAGAAAGTAAATTAGCAATAGGAAGGAAAAATAAAGCTGTTGCTATCAGTGTAGCTGATAGTCAATACAAGTTTCATATAGGTACATAAACAGTCAAATTTTTATTTAGGATGCAGTGAAGAATATGAAGCCCTCTTTAAAATAACAAATATTGTAATCAAGCATTCGAAGCTATAGTAGGTTAAAATACCCATGGTATTAAATACTTTTCAGTAGATTCTTTCAACACAGATACCCCTCAAAAATAGGACTCAGCAACAATATTAAGTCTTCAACCAATAATCATATAAAGAACCAGTCTAAACTCTGCTAAAGTCAGTAAAAGAATCCGAAAGCCATTATGATACTAGTAATGCAGAAATAATCCACCCCTCATTCAAAAACAGGCAACAAAAGCTACTCCACATATATCCATCAGAAAAAAGCAGTGAGTGTAAAATTACAAGGTCTACATCAGGGCTACAAGATCTGATTTCTTCAATTCTTGAAGTTACAACACTTTAGCAACATCAGTAGTCCATGCTATGTTTTTATTTAGGCTAAAGGAAGCAACTGACAATTTGATTTTACCTGTGCACCTTTCCTACAGCAAAGAAACATTCCTAATAGCACCAGATCTAGAACAGATTACCTGAGAAATATGTATCTATCACCTGCTTGATAAATCTTCATGAACAGGCCATCACCAGCTTGTTATTTCCTAAAATCATACAAACGGTAGGAAGTGAACTGGAAAATTTTTTCCAGTAAAAGCCTTAACCATTTTAAAGGAAAATTATCCTCTTCAGGGCCCTCAGATAATTTGATAAAAATATAGAGTTATTCCATTCAAGACTGTCACCTTTGCGCTTTATATAAGTCCAGGTTTAAGAGTGTCTCTATGCACACATGGTCAGGTGAAAGCAGATTTCTCACCCTGTGCCAGGTCCTCTGCCCTGGCCTTGCAGGAGATGCAGCCTACATGTGCCTAACCTGAAAGTGCTGAGGCAAGAAGCATCCAGCACAAGGGGAGCATATTTACAGCACATGTGCTTCAGTAAAATGGTGTGACTTTCCAATCTACAGACACTGAAAGAAAAATTGCACATTTTTCCCATTAGTAGGTTTTTTTTCATGGTAAAAAACAACTTTGTTTGATCTCATGCCAAATTATCCTAAAAAAAAAGGAAAAAATGAAGTAATTTTTTGTTAGATCTCCTCTGTCCTCACCAGATCTTTGTATGGGACCAAAAAAAGTGAAGGAAGTCTGGTTTTATTAAGGTATTACCTAAACACTAACCCTATCCTAGAATAACCTTGACAGACTCCAATAGGAAAACACAGAACTCCTTTTTGTATTACATTTCCTTAGAAGGACTGAAGCTAACAAATACTTACAAAAATAAGTACCTGTTTGGAAAATACCTGTTTTCCAAATGTTAATATCTTTGGAAAGCTCAGGTTGACAAATGTCACTTTATATTTTACTGAAATTATATACAAATATTCCAGGCTTTAAACCTTGTCAGCAATGCTGACTTTTATATCAGTTAGGATGTTCTCTAAAAATACATTTTTTTCCTACAACTGTCTCTCCATGGAGGACAAAGACGCTTTGAGGATGAAGGTGAACTTGTACGTTACCAGAACGTGGTGCGGAACGAGCGAGAAATTTTTGTCCCTTTTTCTCAAATGAGGACCATGAAAAATTACAGGCATTTTGAGAAGGCCACAAGCTGCATATGACCAGCAGCTGTCATACTGAAAACATGACAAAATAGTAACTTTGGACAATCCTGTTTCTTAAGGAATTATTATTTACATGCTGCTGCTGAAGGAAAAGACTTCTTCCACCTATAATGAGATCAGCCTGAAGAATTATGGACAAAAAATCGCCATTAACTCCACAGACATTTCCAAGCATGACTACAAATCACACTGCAGGGAACTGTAGGTTTTAGGGCAATTTGAGTTTTTCTGTATCTTCCATGCTGTAGGGCCCCTTCAGTGCACCCTGGTTTCAGCACTATAAGTGGTGGGCAGGAGCACTGGAACAATTTCCCTGGCTGGCCGGCCCATTGGAAAGAGGCGTGGGGGCATGTATCCCACCTATCAGTTCTGCATGTGAACACTACCAGGCACCATGTGTAGCTGGATTTTCAAGTCTTGAGATATCAGAAGGGAGAAAAACCACAAAAGTGCATCAAGCTCATGTGCCAAAGTTGTCACAGATAAATCGCTCAAAAACAGGGTACAGCTCCCATGGAGGAAGATTTGAAGGTTCAAGGGGAATCTACCACTTGTCTGAAACTGTGTTCAGTGTGTTAATCACACAAAATTTTAGAAATATATTTCAGATTTATTTTTAATTTGAATATATCTGGCCTTTGGTTCTTTTCATGCCTTTCCTTACCAGTTGAAAAACCCTTTAGTGTTTCATGTTTTCTTCTAGTGAAGGAACTCATACACTATAATCATATCTCTTCTTGATCTTTCTTTTGATATGCTAAACACCCTCAGCTCCCTATACATTTCCTAGGAACATATCTCCTACAGCCCTCAAATGACTTTTTGTAACTTTTCTGATCCAGTGAAATTCTCCTGCGTCCTTTTTAAAGTGTGGAAGGCAGAACTATATGTAGTATTTTATTATCAGCATGTCTAACAGGTAAAAATCACCTCCCCTCTTTAGTTCTAACAGAACCTGGAATGTAAGACTGTGTTGGCACCCTGGTGAAATATTCTTGCTAATGAATGAATTACAAAGGTAGCGACATGACATAGAAGGCCTCTTAAA
Source organism: Eulacestoma nigropectus (assembly GCA_013397775.1). Lineage (NCBI taxonomy): Eukaryota > Metazoa > Chordata > Aves > Passeriformes > Eulacestoma > Eulacestoma nigropectus. Next base: position 55,772 of record VZTE01002092.1, read on the forward strand.
AGCCAGGTGGCCAGGCAAGTGAGAGACAGCAGATAGTGAGATCGTTTTCTCACATGACAAAATAAAGCATAAAAGAGGAACTGGCACAATCCTAAGTGATAGGGACAGAAAAGCACCACTTGGCTACAAACCAGGCAACTTAATTACCATCATGACTTGTTCAGGAACACAGATTTTTAACTCCACTGTGATCCAGGTCTATGCTGCTCCAAAGGATGCCAAGGAGAGGAAACTGTGTGATTCCACAATTAGAACTGAGCTGGACACACATCAGAAGCAGCAAGGCATGAACTGCTACAATTTGTGAGACTCCATATCCTTTATGAGCAGAGTAAAATGTTCCAGTAAAACCAAGAAACAAAAGGAGAGGGAACATTTTGCAAAGCACTAGCAGAAAATGACACATCTCAGAAACACTGAGTGTTGACTGCCATAATGTGAATTTCTTGGAAGAATCGGAGCGTGACATTTTTAACTGTAAAGATAATGAGAAAGAAATTAAATTATGGACTCCACATGACACTTGTGATAGGTGGTTGATAGAAGTGTTAGATTGAAAACCAGAGAAGCTCCCAAAGGGGTTGGAGACTGTACTTCAGCTAAATAGGACATTGACTAAGGACAAGAGTGGTGCTTAGCTGGGGAAGCTGGAGAGGATCCTTGGGAAGCTGGGAGAGAAAACCTCAGCAGAACCTGAAGAACAGTGCTGTCAGTTGCCATGTAGCAACACATGGAATGCAGGAAAGAGCCCTGCAGTTTGGGGTAAATCAGTCATGGTAACAAAAACATGAGAGCTCCATGAAATACAATTTCACCAGTCACCAAGCAATGCCTGAATATAGAATTACTGTTTATTGCTTGTTAGAAGAAATACAGTCCATGCTACAATATGCTGCTGATGGGTTTTGAAATGACAGATTAATTTTTTCCTAAGCATAGTTCTTCACTATAAAACTATAGATTTACTTTCAATATTGCACAGGCAGAAATTACTCATGATTGATTTCTGATGTCATATTTCCTAGGTTGTCCCCATGGCACAATCACATACTACAGACTGTTAAAGCTGTCACCAGTGCAATTTCTCTGCAGCAAAATTAACACTTTCATCTGCTAAGTCAGTCTATTGCTTCGATAAATACTGTGTCTCCCTATATAGTTCTCTCCTCACTAGTTGGCCCAAGAAATTTTGCAAGAGCTTTCACATAGCTCCAATCTGTGCCTTTCATAAATTGTCACAAAACCCTATTTGCACTCTTCACCATTTTCTACACACTGTCATGCTCCTCATGTCTAAGCTGGCCATTCCACATTTCCTTCTCCCTTCCTCTTATTTTGCCAGTCTTCAAGACGTAGACTTCCATATGTGAGAAGACATGGGGTCAGAAGAAGCATTCGTAAACAGCCCAGCTTGTGTGCAGCATTCTGTATCTCAGCATACGCTGGGGAATACTATCAATTCCGCGTCAGAACACAACAATGACAACTGTCAGTAAGAGTTGCAAATAATACAGAATCTGGTAAGAGAAAGTTACCAAAGATTTGTGAGCAAAAACTGAAACTTTTTTGGCTTTCTAGCAGAACAGAAGTGCCTCTGCATTAGTAGAGTAAAGATGTGCTGAGATAGGAATAAATAAGGGATGGAATACCTAAAGGCCAAATTTTGAGTTGTAGCATTACATCTGTCTCCTTTTGAAAACAATCAGAAATGGAGATGGCTCAGCACATCACAGGATTTTTCAAAGGCAGACCTGGCAGTAGTATTTTTAGATTTTAATGCTCCAGGCATAATCTTTATTTTACATCAAGAAATGCATCTGCAATTAATTTAACTTTAGTCATCATGTATGATCAACAAAGGATTATAAAGGCAGACTATTGGTTGTGTGCTCTTCTGTGTTTGCACAGAATTGCTGTGTAATTCACATGTGCACACAGTTCAAGTCAAATTACAACAGCATATTGACATTATGTTTACATTTTTAATATAATACATCTTTCCGAAGTTACTTCAACATGCAGAAATTTTCAAACTGCAATGCAAAAAACATTTCCGAAAGCCCAGCATAATAAAGTACTATTTAGATTTCCAGAGAAAACCATCTTGTTAACAGAGTTTTGCAAAATTGAGGAAACTTCAAGACTTGGCAATTTTAACATTAACATGGACTTCACAAATACTATTCAAAACATTCTTCTCGGGCAACAGAAAATCGCCAGTATCTTAATATAAATCACAGTCTCCACAACACCTCTAGAAAAAGATCTGGGAAGAAACACTTGCACTAGCATATTTAGTGTCGTTCACCCAGCTTTACATGCATGTTGGAGTACTCATATACAACTTTATAGTATCACTTAGTTCTCTATGATAATGCTCAGTCTCCCATAGCAAAATTACATAAATGTCAGTGGACGGAAAAAAAACTCCAAATCATAAATACTTCATAATTTTTAAAATAAAATCTGACTATAATTCAGAACTTTGATAGCATATTCCCATGCTTTCAGATTAATCATAGAATCATAGTTGCATATCATTTGTATTTATGTACACCCACAATCCACTCTATGATTGCATTACGACAAAAAAACTAAACCGACAAGGCATAGCAGATAAGGTATAATAAACCTAAATACCTAATTTTCAATATTTTAACTTTTGTATTTCATAACATCCATTACAGGGATGCTCACAAAATCAATTTGAATTTTTGTGTCAATATTTAGAGATTATGGCAAATTTCATTTTGCTACAGATAAAATTAATACACAGCCTTAATGAATTCACTACATACAAGGCCTTTTTTCTTAATTTGCATCAGATGGGAAAAAAGACAATAGCATCTATAAATTCTTATGAAAATCAATATAGATGAAGTCAGCAGTAATTTCCTGGCACAAAATAAAAGCAAAATTCAATGTCATTTTAAAGATAAATGTGCATTTTTCATACCAATTAATAATGCTATAAATCCCGCTGCACTGGATTGCAAATAACTTCAGCTGAATAAAATTGCATGACATGGGATTTACTTATTCTCTATGTTCACAGAAACAACTTGTTCTCTGACAGCACTCATTCTTGGCAATTTATTGCAGCTGTCAGCAGCCCATTTGTTCAGATTAGTGCTATGCATAAAGGTGTAACAGTCATGAGGATTTATTAACTGATTATCGTAAAGGTGACAGTCAGAATTGCCTTCAAAAACATAAATGATAAGAAAGCTAAATAATTACATGACAATTAAAATCACCTTCATTTTGATCTTAGTATTACCTACATAAACTTACTGCAGTACGTTTTTAATCACAGGAGCATATTGACTCAATACAGAACATAAGTTATTTTCTCATAGCAAAAACATGTGAATATTAAATATACTCACACTGAAAAATATATACACATACATATGTATTTCTACTTATCACATGAAGTAATGATTAATGTCACTTATGCAAGTCTATATGTTTCTTTAAATGCAAGAAGGCAGCCCATGTGGCTTTAGCTCCTGGTGCTTTCCATAAAAAGAATTTCTAGACCTCCTGTTTTTTGGTCCTGGAATGTTGATTGTTTTTTTAAAAAAAAACTATATTCAGAAGGATGGCAGAATTAATCTCCTGTAAAATGCAGCTCAGTTCTGGTCAAGAATAGTGTTTTCTCATACAAATCAGCACATGACCGGAAATACGTTTTCCTTAAAGCTCTTGTATGAGGTCTCTTCCCCGGCTTTTGAAATACTGAAATAAACATTGAATTGGTTCTAGAGTTTGGGGTTTTTTAGAATATTCCAAGATGGAAGTTCAGAAGGTGTTACAACCTTTAAACTCTCATGGCGAATGCACACAATTGACAAATTCAAATGTATTTTATAAACACAAAATGCTCCAAGTTAAGAATGGAAATCACCCAGTCAGCATTTCATTTCAGACACTGCCATACTGAACATGCCTGGGCATCGAGATGAAGACAGAGCTTTACGCTACTTCTGTGACAGACTTCTCCTTTTGCTTTTCTGAGCTAGGATGCCATGCTGTCACTCACCCTCTTAACACCTTCCTCCCTCTCACAAGGAAGATCTTCCTCCCTCTTAAAGGGGAAGCTTACAAGGCACCCCTTCCACTTCCATCTTTACCACCTGAAAACCAGAATCTCACTTCCATATCCTCAACCTTCTCAAACATCTTTCCTGCATTTTCCTCCCCTCAGAAATGGATTGCAAGCCCAAGCCCTTACAAGTATAAGGATATATACAAGGCCCACAGAAGCCTACAGCCCTGATTTCCCACTTCTTTTATTTCACAAAAGTGCAGCTGAGACATGGTTTTATTCCAGGAGAGTTTACAGCATTCTGGATTGGAATAGCATTTGCGAGTAACTGAGCTTAGCACAGAAAAAACAGGTTTTCTCTGCTATTTTCCAGAAAGATCCTGGAACTTTTCTCTTCTACCTTCCACCTGGGAAACCTTTTCTCAATTTGGCCAATTCTTCAGTCTAGTGTGAATTTTTCCTAGCTGTATTTTGGCCCGGCAGAACATCTTCAAGAAACAGTTGTTTTCATTTGCATTTAACAGAAATATTCTTATATAATATTACAGCTGCTGCTTGCACATTATTCAAGCAAGCAGGAAGATCGCAGCAAGATGAAGTAGATTACCCTCCACTCTTGAGCAATGACAGAATGCTACAAGGAAGTCTTTTGTTTCCCTCCCACAGCCTCATTATCACTTCTTCTGGAACCTGAATCAAAATATGCAACTTATTATGTGTATCTTGAAAGCCATAGAGCCTTAGTCATGGAGCACGACTCAGTCATGCTTTTAAAAATTAATATACACTTACCATAACACACACACAGAGCAAGTCTGTAGTGTGTGCACCAAAGTATTTACAGCTTTTAGGGGACAGCCTTGAAAGAAGAAACTGGGGAAGAGAGGTCAGCATTAAGTGGAACTGTCAGGTGTTGGTGATTTTTATCTGCAGTGACTGGAAAAGAGTATCGGGGAGGGGGAATATTAACACCTATTTTTGTATTCAGAATGAGCTCGTCAAATGACAGTTTTTCATGGAAATCTCCATGGAGAAGAATTTTTCTGCAGGTTGCATTACCAGAGATAAGGCAGCAACAGAAGGTGAAATGAGAGAGTGTCTGCAAGGACAAACTGAAGAGAGATTATGTGTACACCAACAGAGGGGTCACAAAAATCAAGAGCAGCAAGATTTCAGCAAGTGGTGCTTGGATGATGGTGCTCTGAAAAATCACTGATGAAAACTTTGAATCTCACCAGCTTTTCATAAGAAGGTTAAAATGAAGAAGAAAACTGGAATAATTTCCCAAGGTATGTAACACGCTGACATAGGACTAAATGAGTACATCACTTCAGAAGAATATTATTGCTATCATGTATGCCAACTGAAATAAAACAAGGGCAAAAATACAATTTAAACTTCAAATCATCACTCCATCCTTTGGTTTTCATCATATAAAACCTACAAACCAATTTCAGCATATAAAATCCTAATGTGCATACTTTTGAAAAGTGTTTTTGTCAATTTTAAAGCTGTTTGCTTGCCACAGACTCTGTACATAATCTGAATTTGAACAATTTACAGCAGGAAATAAACACAGAATATTATTAAACCAATCTAATTTGATAAAGAAAGCCATTATCCTAAATGGAACGAGAGGGAGGAAAAGGTCAGTAGAAACATTGTCACATTGACAACAAAAGTATATGGCTTGGTCTGTGGGATTTCCATTCCTGATTTTAACTAACAAAAAAAAATGATTTTGTTAGTTAATAGTATCAATGTCCTAGTGAAAGTACCTCCAATAAAAACAATCAAAATAGATAGGATTAATAGTTATTCATTATTAACGCTATTATTATGACTGCATGGATATCAAGGAAAATATGAAGTAAACAAATATCTGAGCTTTTCAAATAGCACCTACTTTGTAGTGGCTATAAGCACAAGACAGGTTTTTCCCCTATTAGCTAACAATTAATGATACTTCCTATTCTGTAAAATGGAGCATAGCCATACAATATAAGCTATTTCTTGAACTCCCAGACAGATCCACTTTTCCTGAATATGAATTAGGTAAATGATTCTTTGTCTCAAAATACGTGTGTAGTCCTTCAACTCTATCTTCATTTACCAAAAAGACTGCTACATGAATTTGGTCTTAGGCATCAAGACAAAACCGTTGTTTCTCCTCCAAGCTGGATGTTCCTGTATGGAACCTCCTGCACCTTGGTAATTGCTCTAAACGGGATTTTTGGTTTTGAAAACCTGTCTATCAATTGGTAAAAGCTGCCACCTACTGGTCAACAAAAATTATATTACATCATCAATGTGAAGAATTACATCAATGCAGCAAACTTTATTGGAACATTGCAGAAAATCCTCCCCGAACTTAAAAAAAAAACCCAAACAAGAAACCAAGAACAAATGGGCATAAGAAACAGTTTCAATGGCAAGGCTCATTTTAATCATCCTCTCTCACGGACCTCTCTCTTCCCCACAGACCAAGAAGGCTAGAATTGCACAAACCTGCCAATGAAATCATCCCTTTTGCCCACGTCTTTGTCCCACACGGTAATATCAATAATTCCACCTCGTTCTTCATAGAGATGAAAGTCAAACTGCTCCCTCCACTGAGGATTCAACGTTTTTGGAACAATCTGAAAGGAAAACAAAAAGAAAGTCATATTACATTGTGTAAGTATACACTTTCTTAAATTGTAAATTTGATCATTAGAATCTGTTCAGGAAGCTTTTCCTGTCTGCAGTATCAGTATCTCAAGCAGTGAGAATTAAAAAATTATAATTGGGAAAGACTACTAGCCAGGTGTCTCATGCTTCTCTGATGTAACAGCAAGCTCCAAAATCCTGCAACCTCTCACCTTCAAAAGCCTCCCGAACAAAGGATTTACCCTGGGAATGGAGCCATTTCTCTGTAGAAAAATTATGTCCTCTGTGAAGTGACAGTTAGCTATAAATTTATGTTTCTGAGCCCAAAGGTAAACAAAGCACCTGCAATGACACATAGATGGTGACTGGAAGTACTTAAACAAACAATTGTATCATGTCCTTTTTCCCCAGCTGCAATAACATTGGGAGAAACATGATACTATGGTTTACTTTATATGGAATAAAATTAGTTCACTTCCAAAACTGTATTTTACTTCCTTTCCTTTGAAACTCTGATGAAAGTAGCTTTCTTAATCATTTTCAGTCCAGTTACTTTTTACTTCAATAGATTTCAGTCCATATATTTCTGACCACATTGTGAAGAAAGCTTGCAGAATTTTCTACCATAATGCAAAAGCAGTATTCACAGTAGTCATACTTGTCCTGAGCAAGAACAGAAAACCCCTAATACCTTCCCTATTTAGCTAACACTACTTCCCACAACCACCAGTTCTACTGGCTTGAAAAAAAAGAAAATTCAGAGAGGATTATGAAAATTTTTAATTCACAACAGCATGAAATTTGATTTCTTCTAATTTCAGATTAAGAGACCCTAATGCAGGCTCAGAGGTCTTCAAATATGACAAGTAAATGTTCCTGCCCTCTTCCTCAGTTTACCCTTCATCTGGCTGTGAAAATCACAGTGATTGTCACGGCCATCAAGACAGGAAAGTCAGGTGCACCATCAGCAGTCACAGCATCTTCCCCAAACAGCAATTTTCAAAACAGTAGGGACCAAGAGAAAGAAAAAATAATAGCAACAAAGCCAAGCAACTCTTCACAATAGTTATCTCCTAGATCAATCCTCTCTACCTGTGAAGCTCATACATAAAAAGAACTTTAATGAAACTTCCTATTAAGGATACAAAGAGGAATGTCAGACTAAAAGCATGATGTGGTTTGAGGATAAGACAATGCAAATAGTCCAAGAGGCACCTAGCACCAAGCCAGGAAGAACTTGTCAGAACCACTCTGCATCTCTTTGCTGCCATGAATGACCCCTAACAGTAAATAAATCCAACATAGTCTGTATGGAATATTAGGTGTGTCCCCCTGCAAACTCAAATTTTTCAGTGCTACGTTTTTTCCCATCTAGTACTACTTTTGTTTATAATGAAACAAAAAGAAACATCTAAACAAAGCTCTAGGTGCTCTGACAGGTAATTATTACAACAGTAAATCTCCGTCACTACTGAAAGTCATACAAGCTAAAAAACACCAAACAGGAACAAAGCATTTCAAAAATATTTTTGGTCACAGCTAAAATTACCTTGCTCTTGTACTTCTGATGCCCCAAACGAAACTTCACGTAAGGATCACTGAGCCCATTTGCATCCATCGCCTTAAGTTCACGACCTTCTATTAAGGTAACGCTAACTATCCCCCTCCATAACTGAGACTTTCTGTGCAGGTCTGAGAGACGTAAGCTCTGGGTCTGAAACTTTAGGGGAAAAAAAGCATAGATTTAGTTAACACAATTCCAAAACTTTCCCCTGTTTTTTAATGTTCTCTTTCATGTAACTATGTATGTAAAACAATCACCTTAAGCCATTTGAAGCTATTTGACAGTATATTGCAAAGAATTACTTGGAGAGTAATAAAATAGTGATAATTATGCAGGTAATGTCACATGCTGCTTTTATAGAAGTAAGCAGAACAAATGCTGCTCAAGGAAATGTTCATTTTAAAAAAAGGTGTTTTTTCTGCTTCACTTCTCCCTCTGCTGACAGAATAAAAATAAATGTTAGAAAGTCTCTTCTATTAGTAGCATATGATTGAATGAACTTGAACAAACTCTATGTTTATAAACATAAAACCCCAGTAAGAATACGAAACTTCCCTTAGAATAACATAATATAAACCCACCATGAGAAACATGAATCAAGGAAAAATAATTCAATAAACTCCCCTATCTCTGCCTCTGAAATGATGTGGTATTCTCAGAAAAATGAATTAAGCATATCAGTTCAAGAGCTTGAAAACAACAGAACCTCTGTTCAGAACTGTGCAGAAACTTGTGGACTTGTGAACTGTCAGCCACTGACTTTGCGGGTTAAAATAAGATTCACACACACGAACCAGGCGGCTACAACTTTTGACAATGAACTCCACTGGGGGTTTGAGAGCAGGAGGCAACAAACTTGAGTAACTTAAGATCATTTCCAGTTTGCTCTGAGCTACAATGGGTACAAAGTACCAGAAGTGGGGAATCACCTTTGCACTCCTGAGGAAGGCAAATGTGTCTTGGGTGCATCTGAGAAGCTATGTTGGTAAAGGCTCTCCCTTCTATTCTGAAACTTACTCATTCAAGGCTACCTTATCTATAATCAGAACAGAAGATAGCTAAACAATATTTAAAATTGCAAATTGTTTTCTCTAGGAATCAAAAAAACCATGTCTGCATGTATACTCTGCTGTAACTATATCAAATACATGCATTTTCTTTATTATGCAATGTAGTTTGAGCAACAAAGACTTTGTGGGCTCAGCAACCCTCCATACATGCCTGGTTTCATCCCCCACAGACCTCCAGTATCTCTGTAACAGGGTTTCAGTGCAGATTTGGCTTGAGTCTTTTAGATGGTAAACACAGCTGGATGGCTACAGCTGTGCAGGTGCCCAGGACAGGGGTTTTACTTTATTACCCAGGGACAATGACAGGAACTAGACTGGATTATAATCACACTCACCCAGCCTCCAGAGAGAAGAGACACGAGAACTGTGGCCACTGGGCCTGGAGCAAATCTGATTAACATACTTTTTGCAGTATTTCAAGTATTGGCATGCATTTGTGTTTTCTAATGGTTATTCATTCCAAGTAGTATGGTTATTCCCAAAATATTTCACTATATTTATTAAAGGCTTGTCTTCCTGAAGTGAAGGATTTGACTGCAGAGAAACTTCTCACAAACTTACGTTTCTACAAAGGCAAACAAGGAACTGTGTGTGGAATAATCTTTAACTTAACCTGCGACATGAAGCACCAGTGGGACATCACAAAGCAGACACTCTACAAAAATGAGGGCAGAATTGGGGATATCAGTTGCCAGAAGATATTTCATTTACAACTTGGGAGCATTATATAAACTTCAAGCTTTTTCTCAGCACAAATATACCTCTCATTGAGGGCATACTGTCAACATCGCCAAGGACTTGACTTGTGAAGAAGTGGTAGATTTTTTTCTTCTTGTTCCAGTTTCTTAGAAGGCTTAGAACAAAAGAAAGACTGGATAATAAATAACCAACATTGACTCTGCCCTGAACACAAGGTGATGAGAGGTACAGAAAGAAGAAAAGACCAGATATGTTTAGGTAGATATTTTAGACTGGGATATAAGCAGTGGTTGAGACTTCCTTTGCAAAGAATATACAGTTCTGCGGGATGTTTTAAGAGCTGAACGGGAATCCATATGATTTCCAGGATACTATCATGGAAAATAAGCTTGGGTTTGGATTTACAACTCTTTTGAAGTAAATCTTAAGCACAGCTGCAGCACAACTCTCTACTTCACTATCAGTGAGACAGTGAAAAATTTAGAGAGTATACTTGATCTAAATTCCGTATTTTCAGCAGCTCTTACAATAATTTGCTGCACTAGAGCATCTGCTCCCTTATAAAGCAAGGTGATTTTTTATGACCAGTCAGGAGTTTCATCAGTGGGGGTAATTTCCATACAAGGTGGCAAGGCAAGATCTAGATGACCAAGAGCTGGGTGTAGAATGACAGACAGGTCAGATAGGAGTTTACAAGAGCCAGGCAGGAGGCCTGAGAACAAGTGTTCACGTGCTGTCGGAGGAAGCCCTCCCAGGACAGAGCCACATCTCGCAGTCAGTGACAATCAAAGCCTTATGCAGAGCCCAGTGGCATGTTGACTGACAGTGAAGCTCCAGAGACTATGTCTCACTGTGCTGGAAGAAAAGCAGCTGGCTGCTGAAGAGGTATTGATTGGTTGTGGCTGTTTCCTTCTCAAGGTAGGGAATGTGGACCACAGTAGTGCTGTTTCCTGTCTTTACTGGTAACAAGGGAGAGGTACTGAAAGAGTCAGGGTATAGCTCGCTGGAGCTAAAGCTCTTGCAATTTCCTGGACATGAAAGGCATAGGCTATGCGGCCTTCTTCAGCAATAACTTCCAGCTGGCATTTTTCTTGTTTTTAAGAAAGACTGAAGGGAATCCAACACACTTTTCTTCCAGTCAAAGCCCCATTTATTCTCAGAAATTCCAGCTAATTTACTGACATAACCTCTTTTTTCATATACTGGTTCTTGTAGGAAGAAAAACAAAAAAACAATGTTCAGATTTCAAGTCAAATTTGACAAAAAGCTAATAGACGAAAAAATGGGAAAGTAAGATTGATTTCACATTTTGAAGTTCTTCCCTTACGAATGTAATTTCACAGTGTGAGACAGGCACATTTCTAGTTACGTTTTTAGGTATCTAAGAAACCTCTAAAACCCAGCCCACAGTGAGGTACAAATTCAGAAGGAAAACTATGAGAATAAAACAAATAAATGAGCATCTATCTTTCTCAATTTCTCCTACAAAGGACTGTTTCTCAAGACTCATTCTGAGGAAACTTGTTTCCCTCAGAAAGCATGTAGTGAGTATTGCAGACTGGATTCACTCCTGTGCCACAAACAGCAAAAAAAATGAAGAAACAACACAGCTTTTCATTTCTCTGTAAATATGTGGGAAGTTACAAATTTCATATATAATGCCACAATTCAGAAAGAAGCAAGATCAAGATCTCAGTCCACAACCGTCATTAATGTGGGACTATTATTTACATTATTCACATTTTTGTGCAGGATACAGGCATGGTGACTCCCATCTGACATGTTCTAAACCCCCCAAAGAGACGAGGTGGTGGGAAAGTTGCAGCCTGCATGCAGTGAAGTTTTCTCTCTCTTTTTCCAAAAGAAAATTTAAATTTGACTTCATGCCAAAGGATGCTCAAAGCTGCCTGTGAAAGAAAAACCCACGTATTTTCATAACCACACACTGCTTTAATGCTTAATAAACAGCATGCAAACCCAGCATTTTCTTAGGGGATAAGCAGAGCTTTTATTTGTGTTCCACCTATTCTGTCTAAACGTGATGTAGTGGGTGGGCCAGGGGCATCAACAGGAAAGAATCTTCTGACAGAACTGTACCCTCTGCTAGATGTGATTAATAGAGCTAGCCAAATGTCAGAGCTGGAAGATGATCTAATAAACATGGCTTAATATTCTGCATGCATTCAGGTATTTCTGGATAACATTATAGGATGGGAAGCCAACCAGGCTTAGTCAGAATCTGGGCATTGATCCCAAGATAATCAATACCACGTTGTTGATGAGCTATCACTACTTTTGTCAAAAGAAGAGATGAACTTCGTTGGTACTTTTGAAAATTCCCTCATATTTTTGTTTATCTTTGGGTAACTAAGTGTCCTTTGAAACTTCAGTCCATATTGAGTTGGAGAAACCCTCCACACTGTCCTCTCCCAGACCGACCCCATTTCTTCATTGATCAGCCCTCATACCCTGCAAAGCACCACCTCTCTCACTGGCACGTGCTCGTGCAAACAGACTCTGCTTTATTAAATCTCCTCCTTATTACACACACCCCTAGGACACACTGCTCCTCTGAGTCCTGGAACACAATGGACAGAAATAGAACAGCCTACCACAAACTTAAACTTTTGAAAAAGCAAATCAGTAATGCAGCTCTATGTCCTGCACAGGCACCTCTATCCAAAAAATAACTTCGGTTTGCAAGTTTAAAATAAAATATCAAGCAAGAAATTAGTGAAAAAATATAGAAAAGAAAAATACTTCCCTCCATCACTTAACAAAGCACAGATGTAAAAATACAGCAAGGTGAATCAAAGTCAGTGTTGCAAATTACTGCTGTAAATTCAAGTAAACAGAATTCCTCTCCCCCAGTTTCTAGGATGCTCGCACAGCTTGGAAAAACAATGTAAAATAAAGATTGAGGATGTCAGTAGATACAGCTGCTAGATCTATGTAAAAAATGATGAAGAGAATCAAGGGACAGTCATATCCATTTTCAGTGCTTTTCCTGTATTAGAAACAACACAAAGTATGACACCTTGTAGAAGTCATCAACATACAGACACTGAGCTACAAAAATGCCTTCAATCATGGATTATGGGATCATGGTACTCCTTATTTTTTGCTCATTATAAGTAAGAAAGTTTTCTAAATAGACTGCTACTGATAATTACTGCAACAGGAAAGAATGCTTTCCTTAACTTTTTATCGGCTAATTTTTACATTTTAGGCTATTGGTGAATTAATGTAAGTTTCTATAGTTGAAAAATTTACACTGCCCCACACCCTGAGTGTTTCAACTGCTATGTTAAATTTGGTTTATGGAGTTTGAGCTAACAACCTGACACTGCCACTGTAGAGCAATGCTATCATGACACTACAATATTTGTAATAAGAGCTCATACTTTTGCAGCATTTCATATATTTTTGTGGTTTTCTAAATTGAAAAATTTGGCCTTCTACTTAAATGCACTTGCCAGATGCAGCTCAGGTGTAGTATGATGCAGACTGTGGCACTCAGAATGACTTGAATTTTCTGGAACAGGGTGAAAACATTTATATAGGACAACAGTGAGCAGAAGAAGTTTTCAGAAAGGCTGTGCCAATACAGTCCTAACACTTCCATTCTTTCTCCCAGTAAATCTCCTTGGAAACTGTGACTGCAGTATCTGAAAGCCAACAGGTCTCCTGATGATCCCGTTACTGTCTGGGATAACCAACGTCACCACAGTCCTAAAGCTGACATGGACGTGATACACAAAAAGACAGTGGCAACCAATACTTGATGGAAACTCCCCCATGCTTCTGGAAATGTAGGCATGAAATCCTCATGACAAAATGTTACTCTGCTGTTTTCATCTTAGCTGGATCAGCTGTTATCGCTCACAGACAATTAATGTAAAATTTAAGCCTCATCAAATATTTGCATAATTTTTATAATTAGATGTCTACCAAACATGCATATCTATTCTGACTGTTTTTTACTTCTATTCCATTATTTAGTAGCTTTCCTTCAAGCACTATTTACAGCTGCTAAACTGACGTCTAGAACCTCATGGCTTACAAAAACAAGTGTATTTTCTCAGTCTTAAAAGATTCTTCACAAAAACTCAAATGCAATAATTCTACCATGTATTCTGAAATTCCAGAGAGTTTTGACTCAAAGATTCTGGTTGAAAGACTGAATCAACTGCAAATTCCTTCAATTAAGAAATATCATACAACTCTATGCTTAAGTTTGTCTTTGCAATACTTATACCACGATTTGCTATTTCCAATTTTGTCTTCTCAAGAGGCATCTCATTCTAGTGGAAAAGCATTTTGTTTCAATTTTAAAACAGAAAAAGTGCTTTTGATATTAGGAAAATGCAAATCAGAAGCCACAGAAACTAAGTATTTTGAGTTGGGCATAAAATCATCAGTTATTAAGGCCATAGGTTTTGGCACTTTAGTTTGTGCAACTGGAACACACATACTTTTAGAAAAGCTTCTAAAAGAAATTCTAAAAACAGTCAGCAGTTTGGAGCTGAAAACCATTCATTTAGCAATTCATTCCTGTTTAAATTGTTCATAAGTTCTATTTTTCAGTTTAAAAGTATGTGCAGCAGTTTCTAAAGATGAATTAAAGCAAATACAGTTACCTAAATGCAAAGTAAAACCACTTTAATTCACTTGCTTTAGGCAGTAAATACACTCCTTTATCCCCAATTGCAACTAATCAGAAGTAGCTTCTCAGTTGTGACTGAGGGGTCCCATGCAAATGTCATGAAGTTCAACAAGGCAAAGTGCAATGTTCTGCATCTTGGTCAGGGCTAAGGCAAGCACATATTCAGGTCAGGCAGAGAATGGATTGAAAGCAGCCCTGAGGAGAAGGTCTTGGGGCGTGTTGGTGGATAAGCAGCTCAACATGAGCTTCTCAGATGTTGCTGCAGCCCAGGACACAGATGACTTTCCGGGCTGCATCAAGAGAAGCGTGGTCAGCAGGTCAAAGGAAGTGATTCTCCTCCTCTACTCTATTCTACTCCGTTGTGACCCCAGCTGAAGTACTGCATCCAGCTCTGAGATTCTCAGTGTACGGACATGGACCTATTGGAGTGTGTCCAGAGGGGGTCACAGAGATGCTCAGAGGGTTGCAGTACATGTCCTCTGAAGACAAACTGTGAGAGTTGAGATTGCTCAGCATGAAGAAGAGAAGCATCTGAAGAGACCTTAGAGCCCTTTCCAGTACCTGAAGGAGCTACAAGAGACCTGAAGAGACTGTTGACAAGGGGTTAGAGTGATAGGACAAGGGGTGATGGCTTCAAACTGACAGAAAGTAGCTTGAGACTAGGTATTAGGAAGAAATTCTTGACTGTGATGGTGGTGAGGCACTACTGGAATGGGTTGTGCAGAAAAGCTGTGGATGCCCCATCCCTGAAAGTGTTCAAGGCCATATTGCATGGGGCTCTGATGGGTCTAATGGGAGATGTCCCTGCAGGGGGGTTGAACTAGATGGTCTTTAAGGTCCCTTCCAAACCAAACTACACTATGATTCTATGAATTTGGGATGACGATGTATTTTTAATCTTAGTTTATACATAACCTGTTGCAAAACATCCTAATTTGTCTTCGTTTCTGGTAAGAATGGGCACTTGGTTCTAATTGATCAATGTCACTCTGAAACAGTCCATCACATATTAATACTATAAATCAAAGAGTATTATTATATTTTAGTAATTCCTAGTGGTCTCGATTCTAAACTTACCATTGATGGTATGAAACAAAAGAGAGGGTATAAAAGAATGTTACTTGAGAGAGCATAGCAGATAAATCTTACTTTTCCCCTAATATGTTGGCTAAAAATGTTAAACCACTTGTTTAGTTAGTTTGTCCTTCAATTAAAGCATTTAAAAAGTTTTCTTGATGTTTCCTTAATGGGTCATTAATGTAAGAGGTTTAACATGGGGTCTGATCATGTTCAAACTCAGTTTAATAGCAATTCTCCCACAGATGTGAAAATTTAAAAAGTAGACTCTTGTTCAGAAGAAAACAATTTTCAGTGAAATGGATGTTTCTGACAGAGCTCTCTCTCAGTATGCTTTGGCTAAAAGGTATTGCCTTCATTGAAATAGCTTTGTTTAAATAGTTACAGTCACATAGGAAAACATGAGCTACACATGCAGTTCATGAACACAAGCAATGCCATAGTGGTCTGCATTGCTACACCTTAATTTCAAGCTACCTATGTTACAAAAAAGGTAGGCTTCAAGGACAAACTTTAAAAAGTGAAGAACAGTGCCATGTAAAAACAAATTCATTTATTAGAGGTGTACATAAAGTCTCTACAGAGATACAAAATTAGGTTTAGGAAATTTTATAATCATATCTTTAAAAAATTCTAATATTCTGCTTTTTCCTCAGCTCTCAGAAGCATAAGACAAACAGTTCCTGAAGAAGAACAACCTGAAAAAGGGCACTTTCTCTATTACCTAATAGGGTTACACACCTACTTTTAGACACTTTTTTTTAATCTGCAAATGAAATAAGAGTCTTATTTAATATTGATCACCCTGCACCCCAGAGAACAGCAAGTCTTTTGAACGAATTCTTTTCAGATAGAAGATTTTTTAATTTGTTTTGCTGACAGCAGATCAAAGATTTGGAATGCTGGAATAGACCCGCAAGACAAATGATATCCCGTGTTTTAACTGACATACTTTTGTATATAAATCATAAACACAGCAATGCATGTAAGATATCATATATGCATTACACCTCTAGATTAAATTATTACTTCAGCTAAGATAACCATAGAAAAAATGCAATGTTTAAACTATACATTCACCTTTTGTGAAATATTCTGACATGCCAGTTTGCAAAAATGCCAACTACTGAATGAAATGTTATCCAGTGAATGCAACAAAGCAGAACAGGGATAAATAACTCGCTTGAAGAGCTTTAAAGAATTTCCAACCCTCATGCTGCGCCATTTATTTAGCATTATTGAAGCTCGCAGTTTTGTCAGTTTGCAATGGGGACAAATTGTTACCCAATACAGTCAGCGCATCAAGAGTTAAGACATCACATTCATGACACAAACCAGTTCTACCCTCCACCACTCTCACAGCTCTTCCTTATCTCGTCAGCTTGAGCATCTTAGATATCTCAGGATGTTACGTGAACCACATGAGAATCAAATTACTACATATCATCACTTCACCAAGTATCTTTGCTTCATAAATTTCACGAAGGAAACAGATTGCATACTGTCCTGCATCCCAAAAGCAGACTGTGTGAAAAAATCCATCCATAACCCAAGAATAATGAACACTGCTCTCTTTCATTTTTTAAGGTTAAAAATACAAATAGGTCCAAAAAGTGCAAATATTTGTCAAGTGAGCACCATATACAACACTGTTTATTAATAACCTCCTATTTAAAGTTGTGTATCATTATGTAGAAGAGTAAATAACTTAACAAAATAAGTGAATCACCCCATATAGCTATTTTTTTTTTCTCATTTTAACACCTTTACATGTAACGTATATCTACCTCACTAGCTCACGTCTCTGAGAAATTTTAATTCACTTCCTTTAGGCAGTAAATACACTCTTTTTAACAATACAGAGAGAAAAAAAAAAGTTAAAAATTGGTTGTATTCCACTACAGTCAAACTCTCAGTCTTTCTCTTGTGGAAAAAAGCATATACTGCTCCTTTTTTATCCCTTCCATAACTCCTAAGAGGGGAAAAGCTTGAAGAGCGCTAAAGAGCTCTAAAAAGTGGAGTCCACTATGCTCTTGTAAAGCCTGCCTATGACTGTGACCTGTGCACAAGCAGTGACAGGGAAAATCTGTCTTCAAGAAGCTTCACTGTGAAAACTTTGCACATAAAAACTCTAATCAGTAAGAGAAGTAAGTAAGAGGAAAATGAAAGATACTCCGCGGCATGAATTCTTTGTTCACATTAACACAGCAAATTGTTTACACTTAAGAAATTAAAGGTTTTAGAAAAGGAATCAGGACATGTTGGTCACTTATAAGAAGTTACTAGATGACTTCAAGAAAGGCTAAAGTGCTGTAACAAAGTTGAAAGGTTTTATGATCATATTAAAAGCTGAATTGTACCATGATGTTTCTCTGATGAAACAAAAACCGCTGTCATTAAAACACATTTTGAAGGACAATAAATCCTGTGCCAGAAGTTTCCAGTTCTATATGGCATGCTTGACAACAAAATACAGTTGTTCTAAAAAAACCAACCAAACAAAAAAACAATGCCAAAAGCTAGAAGACCACATGCTAAAAGTTACAAAGTTACCTTACTTGATCTTTTCCAACTCTTCCTCATTAGCATTGTCTGAAAATAAAATAGAGCATTTCAATTACCTTTCCTCTGCAATACAGAAAAGGAGGCCAACAGTCTCAAATAGGGCAATTCACATTTAACCGCCACTACAACGGAAGCATCAACATGCACACTCCAGCAACAGATACACAAGACTGAAACAAATCCAGACAAGTAGCAGCCCTGTCCACACCCAGGCATATTTTTCTGGGTGGTGTGAGCGTCTCATTTCTGGAGACAATGCATTACGTAAACTTGTAAGAGAGAAAAGACAGAAAGAATTAGATTAAAAAACGAAAATAAATGAATGTGCCATTACTGATAGTGATTTCAATTCTGACTGATACTGGAATAGTAGGCTTTTTTTAATATTAAAGTACTCCAATTTTTTGTAATACTAATGTTTTACTCACAGGTGTAGCCACAAAAGAGAAAACCCTGCATGAGACTCCTTTGACAACATGAATCTATTACAAAATTCTTAAGGTTATCACCGCTCGTTCATTTCACAGCAGTAAAAATAGTTCTTTGGTTTGATAATTACATACATGAGATAGAAAAAAAAGTTGTATCTTCACTCTTTAAAAAAGCCAAATCTCAGCTGCCCTGTCCCATTACCTAAATAATCTGTAAAACCTTGGCACTGCTAGACACCATCCTCCGACATGCTGGAAGGCAAAGTATCCAAGACAGATTCTTAATCATTAAATAAAAGAAACATTCTGGTCAAGTAGGCTGTAGAAGGTTTATCTGTGAACACAACTGTTGCTTAAAATAATTCTGTGGAAATGCAAAGAAATTAGTTTATACAACCTAGTAAGATTTAGCAGCCTATTATTGACACTGAGCAGGAATAAATCAAAGGCCATTAATTTCTACTGAAACTTTCCTCATGAAAAATAAACATAATTTTTTTTATTAACTATTTCAAAAACACTTTCTTTTTCAGATAATGGAAATAAATTTTGACATGAAAATATTTTCCTTGCTAAGAAATTAAATTATATTTTGGGGAAAAAAGTTAAAATGAGAGAAAATATGTGGGGGTTTTATTTTTGAAATATCCAGAAATTTTTCAAATAGACATAGTTCTTTGTGAGAAGAAAAATAACTAGCTGCCAAGGAAACTTTAAATTGCCATGGACAGTTAAATCCTAAGGGCTCTGCTGTTAATAATAACTGTGGCACTGTGGCTTTGGAAAATATACAGAGATACTAAATGTTTTATAAAGCTGGAGAATGCCATACGACTCATTATTCTAGAGGCATGTAAGAATTAAACAGCTTGAGGCCCATAGCAGGCCCCAAAGAAAATGTGAGTTCCTGGGTCCTGTCCAACACAGAACGGTTCCTCCCTTCCTTGTCATTCTGAATCCTACATAGCTATAGATCAGAGCACAAACTCAGTTTCACTGGGCTTCAGACTAGGCTGTGAGCAAGGAAGAGAATATGGCCTAATAGATGGATTAACCATGTAGAAGTTTAGGTTAGATAGTAGGAAGAAATTCTTCACCATGAGAGTGTTGAGGCATTGGAATTTGTCGCCCAGGGAAGCTGTGGCTGCCCCATTCCTGCAAGTGTTCCAGACCAGGTTGGATGGGGCCCTTGTGGAAGAGGTTGGAACTAGATGATCTTCAAGGTCCTTTCCAAATGAAACCACTCTATGCTTCTTTCAACTCTGAGGAGTTCAGTTTGAGAAGTAGCTAGAGAAAGGTACGACCACCCTTGTTGAGTGCACTGGCATCATTATCAGCTACAGCAGGATAAGCCGAAGCCATAACAACCATCCTTAGAAGCCAATAAAATAAACATATACGGCAGATCAGGATGGATGACCTACGTGGAACTTTTTTGTCTGAAAATATTCCATACCCTGAGTCTGTCTCTGGGGTTTTTCTCTATGATGTTGTTGGCCCTCTGGCAAATAAATAAACAAATAAATACTAATAATACTAAATATGATTTAAGACAGCAAGCAAACTGACAGCATATTAAGGTTAATATGAAGCAAAAAAACCTAAGCATCATTTGAGATAGATTACTTTAGGAAAAAAACAATGCCTTGAACTTTAATCTCAATAAATAACAATATCCAAGTAGAACTAATATGTTTTCCTTTTTTTCCATTTTCTTTGTTAGGTTGCTGGCAGTGATGAACAGTTGTCCCCAATCTCTGCTGGTCCCAAGGCAACACTTCTTATCAAGCTACCAACTTTGTCATTTCCTGTAGCTGAAAACTGCCTGTTAAGACCCAGGTAGGGAACAGCTGTTGTAGTGAAGACATGGGTGACACGCAGCTCTGAAGAACTTGCTTACTGCAGGTTTTCCAGTGGTGGAATCTGTGTAGTGAATGCTGATGGAAAAAGAGCCAGAAAAGCTCACATGCATTGCGGCACCCATGACAACAACACCGGACAGAATCTGCAAGAAGCCCAGACACATGCACAAAAATCACAAACAGCACACTAGCACGCACAGCACCACATGTATCCAGAACGAAATAATAAACACTGTCAGAATTAAAGTAACAAGACAAGCTTTGTTGGAGCAGGTCTAAGAAAAAAATCGAGTAATTGCTATTTTTGCCTTCCTTTAAACTGGTTATCAAAATGAAAAATTAATGAAAAATACAGAAAGTACATCATAACTACATTATTTTTAATTAATAGAGTTAAAATCAACAAATCTTTAGAGCTCACAGATTTTAACATTTTTATATACACATACTTCTCTCATATTTATTTCTTTTACATCTTTTTCGTTTACACCGATTACCTAAGCTATCTAACCTCCCAAAGCAATAAAATTAAAATGCTGCATTAATGTAAAGAACAAGGACTGCTAAACAGAACAAAGCAAATACAAATTAATTGTTGGAACTAGTCCTACTTACTGCATTAGGCTGGAAATAGATTAAACTTTTCTCGAATACTAAAACTTTCTAGTTTTTATAGTCATATACAAATAATTCATTCAACAATTTTAATTTATGATTGTTCATAAATCACAACAAATCAATTGCCTTCACATGTCAAAAATCAAAAGAATAGGACTTCTAATAACTTTAGATATGCTATGCTTCTATTCATGTACATGGTTTGAATGAGACATTACAAGACTATTACTGTAAATGTTCACATTTTTATGCCTTTAGGACAAGCACCGGGCAGCAAATGGCAGAGATACAGACAAGATTTTCTTAAAATTTTGATTTGTTTATCTGCCCATACTCTTACAATAGTATTCAATAACTGAGGGCTATTTCTGCATTTTCTTCAAATAAAACGTACCACAAAAATCAAACAATGTGTCATTATTTATTAAACTGGTTTACTGAATCTCCTTATGATTGAAATTACATCCAATATCTTCTACTGAAAAAACACAATTGTAAACTACTTAAGCATTGTTTTTCACACTCCACTAGGACTCAGAAATAAATAAATACTCTCCTAGTCAGTGTAATAGTTTTACATACAGTTCTATGAACACATATTTATTTTAATATTCTTAATTGATATGTGAATCCTGAAATGTAATGTTTTTGATCTGAGGAAATGGGGCTTTCCAGCTATAACTCTCAAGATCATCTCATCAGTCAGTACACATAAAATCTGAATTTCATCAGAATTTTTTCAGAAAGATAAGGAAAAAATGCTCCCGTGTGAACCAAATATATCAATAATTTCTTTTCACACCTCAAGTCTTCATCCAAAATGAAACAATCTATTACTCTGTAAAACTTGCTACTTATTTTTAAAATCATTTGCAATAATACCTCTCTCACAGATGGCAATATTCAACTAGGACCCTGAATTTGTCCCATTTAACTTCAAACTTGCACTTGGAGTATCTTATCCTCCAGCAGAATCTATATTTCTTAGGCAGTGTGACAGGATGCATCTTCCTGTAACATACAACTACATTATTTTGAAACACCAATAAAATGCTTTGCGAGACCTGTCCTCCAACAACACATCCTCAAAAGACTTTTCCTTTACCTGCACATCAATGCATGACCTCCAAAACAGCCTCGCTGCAGTTCAGGCAGTGAAAGGATCTCTTTGGAAAGTATAATCCACATCAAAAAGTTACTAAACAACACATCACAAACAGCAAGTCTTGTTCAACAGGGCTCAATTTGAAATTTGGCTAGAGACCTGCCCAAAATACAGGATCAATACACAGTGTGGTTTCTGTGGCTACATGGGAAAGCTAATATTTCTTCTTTTGAAGCTGTTCTATTTTTTATTTCCCCTATAGTCTTAATAAACACTCTCATTTTAAACATATGGAATTATAGTACCTGCAATTTAAGTACTTCCAGGTAATTTTCATAATCTTCAGCTTTGAAATTTAACCATTTAACACCATTTATGTGTAACAATATATAAGTGGTGTAAAGTGGTAAAATATTACCCTAATTACATAATTACTTGCAACTCTTAATTGCAAGCAATGTAACAGTTATCACCTGAGCAAAATAAAACCTATTCAGGAGAAAACTTATTTTTGAAATGTACGCTATATAGTGATATCAAACCAACAGGATTTAAGTAAATTTGCAATGACAGGAAAAAACTACACATGATGTGAAGAGACAGTGTATCTCTGTCTTCTACGCATCAGTCATTAACGGATACTTAAAAGTGCTCAGGTTTTTATCCATATATTTCAACTACACTTGAATTATTATCTATATAGAGATATCCAATGAGAGAGGGAGCATCAATCATTCAAAGAGGTGCTACATAGACTGAGAAAGTAGGAGTTGTTTTATTGCTGCTTTGTAGGGTGCACATTTTCAAGAGTGGACAAGAACTAGTCTTGATCCTCTAATATAACATTTGGAAATTCACTGACTTCAATCATTTCATTTCAGTAAAAACTATCCTCATTATTACAAAACCTTTCAAAAATAACCAAAGATGACAGTGCAACTGGAGTAGGAAATTTTGTAATATATCTGCTCCTTAGAGAGTAAATAAAATCTAATAGATAAATAAGTACATGTAGTAACTGGAAAAAGGTAATTGAGTCTTGAACTATTAAACCCCTAACACATTAAATATACAGCAATTCAATATTAATTTTGTAGGTCATCTTCCCTGAGTTGTGACACAAGTTCTCTGATTCTATTGCAACTTTGCCAGAACTGCTCTGAGATCATACCTTGGGAAGACTGGTTTCTAATAATAAATATTAAGCTTCAGATTAGGAACCAGATTCTTAATTGGAATTCTGGGCATTTTCAAAATGAAGTTCCATATAACAGTTTAAACGGGAAGAAAATTTGGTGACGAGCTAAATTTAAAAAAAGCTAATAATGAAATGTGTACTAACACAAACCAAATTCTTCATCCTATTATAACCAGTCAGTTGGATATTAAAAAAGCTGCTAACCAGCAACTCTTTGGTCTCCCTATACTTTCAACACTCAGTTGCTAATTTACCAACACCCATATGAAACACATGTTACACTGTAGTGTCTTCATTTCACTTCCTCACTCTAGTTTTCTGGAGCACTCTGTATAACAGCAGACAACGTGGGGCAGCACAGTAGCTACCCTCTCTGTATGATGAAGAAAGGAAACAAATGTGCTCCCCACATACAGGTATACCACATAAAAATACAGTGTTTCTGTGCCACACGATCTAGAATTGTGGCAGGATAGTGCCAAAGCAACTGGCAAAAACAGGGCAATTACCAGCTGACTCAGAAATGCTGGTCTTACCCAAATGCACAAAAAATCAAAAATTAAATTAATTTCTTAATTTAAGTGAAGATGACTGTTGTGGTGTAAATTTGCAAGACAGAATTCTGAGTTGTATGGACAAGCACATTGCTAAAAAAAAAAGAAAAATACACTGCTTATATAAGCTAGATGCACATCTACGGTAGTAACCATATTCCACTATTTTTATTAAGTGCTAACAGAACACCATGAGGAAAATCAACAGATGTTTAAACCATTTTCAAAATTCTACATCTCTGCACTACTACATAATAAACAGTTCCAGTAACTGACTTACTAGGCTATTTAATATTTCCTGGGAGAAAAGTGTAAAAAGAACACTAGTAGAATCTGACAGTATTCCTCAGGTATGCGACAGGATGATGTCTCACACTGCAGTGTATAGAAACATGTATGTTCTTACAAATATCATGCAGCTGACCATATCCATGCACAGTTTCATCAGAGTAATGCTTTTTCTTGGCCTCTGCTGCAACTTGTCCCTGAGGCAGGGCGACCAGGTTCATTGTTAATGGATCCTGAGTGGTGTATTAAAGCAAAACTATGCTAAGTAAGTAGAGTAACAAAATTTTTTTTAGAACAAGTGCTTTAAAACCGTAACTGGAAAAAAAAAGTGTAACGGATTGGAAAAGGGGTGTATAGCTGTTTTGGAACGTATGATCATCTTAAGAGAGGAAAATTCAACAGAGAAAAAGAAAGAAAAAGAGATAGTAGAAGAGAGAGAAAGATATCATCACCTATGGCTTCTGTGATGTGTGCATGATCGTGGCCCATGGTTGTGACACAGTCCCAGTCCCTCAGAGGTGGAGGCCCGCATATGTGTCAAAAACTGGGGGGTTATTACCCTAGCTCTTCTGGTAAATGCCCCGATGAACTTCCTGGATGAGTTCTGGGCATGCAGAACAGTCTTCTTCCTGGAAGATTCTGGAAATCTGGCTGTGTTGAAGGTGTGGGGGAGGGTCGAGTGTGTGTGTCTGTGTGTTCAAGTGCCTGGGCAAAGTTTCTGAGTAAACTTTCTGAGTTTTGTGGCTGCACAGCGCTGGCTCACGGTGTGGGAAAGAGACTGGCATAAAAAAATACAACAAAACACTGCCCTGCTTCCACAGGTTCCACTGCTTAGTGGCAGTTTCACCTTTCATTTGAAAACAGCTTGTTTAAGGCAAAATTTTTCTGCAAGGTCCAAATGCTTCCCTACAGCCTATCTGAGGTCAAAGGAATCCATATTATCTTACGACCTCCCAGAGTGAGAATTATCTCTATTTCTGCCATATTTCTACCTCTACTTCTCAAGTCAACAGTCACAAAAGCTAGTAAAATACAATAGAAAGCGTTTGTCACAACTAAGAGAATCTAGAAACCTGGAAACTACTTTCACTTACAACTATGCAGCTCAGAAAAGTAAGACTGATGAAGAAATTACAATAAACTTAGAAAATCATATAATTTTGTAATTGAAATGTGAATTCAAGAAATTGAAAAGCATCAAATAATCCTTTAACATTAGATGCCAAAATGCAGAAACATGACCTTTTTCAACTTTATCTTCCTCACGGAATAGGATTCAAATATTCTCATCTAGAGATAGCGGACTAGGTCCAAAATTCTTAACCAATGGTTTACTGATATCCCTCCATACTAATCAACACCATTCACCTACAACTTACTTTACCTGATCCATCTGGATCCCTTATTACTAACTATGTAAGGGAGGATTCAACTCAGATGAAATAAGCTGTTACTGTAACAGAAACATCGCTCAGTGTTACCTTAAGAATTAGTAAAGTCAAATTAATCTCATAACTTGAGATCTACCCTTGTGCTTTATGTCATCCAACCTCAGACCAATCACAAGGAGCGATGACATTTATTAAAATATTTAAAATTACCGCTTCTCGCTGGTCTCCTGGAGCCAACAGAACTGATAAGAATATACTTCCCAGATCATGGTCAGGATAATGAGGATCCTTCAGACTCAAGGTAATATCCGTTTGCCTAGGAGACAAAAAGCTACGCATTTAATTGGACTTCAGGCTCTCAGATAATGAAATTTCTCAGTCGTGAGAATTAAAGGCATCTGAATTTTTATGAACCTACTTAAAAACAGTGTTACAAATTTGCCCTATTTCTACTTTCAAGTATTTCTGCCTGAATGCTCATTAAAAATAGTAAATATTTTTACTCTTTATTAAGTACTTACATGCACTGAAGTAATTAAATCAAAAATGTAACATTAATGGATTAAAAAACAGAAAAAAAATTTCAAAATTAGATGGTAACGCTGTGAATGATGCTAATATGAAAACAAGATTAAAGCAGTTATAAAACTAACCTCTCCACAGACACTGTAAAAATGTGCATAAGCAGGTAATAAATTAACATTCATAAATACAGTAATTTCTTAAACATAAGTGGTTTTCTTTGGTTAGTTTCATGCTGTGTAGGTTTATATAATTATTTTCTAGCATAATGTTCTACTTACAACGCCACAAACATGGTATTAGCAGATAAATATAAGTAAGTATTCCATACACTTGTTTGTGCCATACCTGTTTAATTCCAGTGAAGTGAGATCCAAAAAGGCCGAACCAATGAAGTCATCCTGAAGTCCAAAGTCATAATCAAATACCTAGGATGCACAAGAGCATTTTTCAGTACTAGAAATCTTTCTTTCTTTAGAGCTTTTCTGACTATGAATGATTTTTGAAACTACTTTTCCAGAGTTGAAGCTTCATGTCTCTCACCTGTTGAATCAGGTCTACCTGAAAGTAACCTGAAACTTTCTGGCCAGAAAATCAAGTTTGAAACTGCTTGTTTGTAAGTCAGACTGTATCATATAGAGACACTGGTGTATATTACTACTAGACTATGCACATGAACAACATCAATTTTATAAAAACAAAAGTGTTCTTATAAACATAGGCACTGAAAGAAGGAAGATCAAAAGAATAAATAAAGTTAAGCAGAATCACTGATTTCCTCTACATTGATTCCTTTATGAATCCTGCAAAATGAAGCAGGAGGGCAGAATATGGTTATGATAAGCACTTGCATCAGTATTTGAAATAATATAATTGTACATTTTGAAGGCTGTGCAAGTTTCAAGGGTTAGAAATATCACAATCTAAGATTAAAACTTAATGGATATGAGTAAGGAAACAATGACAATTAATACTCTACTATGAGGACCCTGCCTCCTAATTTGCTATCTAAAAGAGAAAATACCTGGATAAATTTACTGACATCCAGACAGGAATCTGGCCAGTACATCAAATGGCATTACTTGAGATGGGTTATGACCTCCTGAATCTGAAGAAAGAACAGCAAATAATCTGGGGGCAGCGATTGCAGGGAAATAAACAAAAAAGGGGGACAGCAACAAAGAACAGTTGCAACACAAATAAAAAATTTTTAAAAAGGGAGAAGATCAAAATCAACTTTTAAGGTAAATTAAATTTTTTTGTAAACATGAGGTTTTCTGAGGACTAGAACATATCTTCAGCTAAGTAAGAGTGCGACTTGTGAACAACTTGTAAGGAAAAAGGAGAAAATTTAACTGAAATATGACAGGACTAGGTTCAAGGTCTTCAATTCTAATATACGTACTTCAACTATTGTACTACAGAAACGCTTCCAGGAAGCAAAACTGTTCATCTTCTACAAATACCTTAATATAGACGGGGCTAAGACAGTAGTAACAGAAATCCTGTGGCCCAAAGGCTACGGCACAACTGCACAACTCAGTGAGTTCGATACAAGTATGTGAGCACAAGTCTCTCATATGCACTGATCTACCTGAGTGTGCATCCTCGCATTTTCTGTACCTCTTAGTCATTCCAGCAGGAAAAGAAAACAAATGATGAAATCTCAGTTCATGCTGCAGAGTCAAAATTGTTTTCTCCCTTTCTCCCTCTACAAATTATCATAATAAAAATACCAAGTAAGTATTTTTAGCTGATGTAGTAAAATTCAGTTGTGTCTTAAAATATCTTAATGAGCTATAAAACCTAAAATACTTCACACAGTGTGTTCAGAATACAACCATGATAGACATTATACCACTTGACACACTTTTCCTAGGGAAAAGAAACACACACCCTACCGCAGGGCTGGTACCTGGCACAAATAAACTGAAATAGGTGGATACATTGCAAGTCTTTGCATCTTCCCCTCTCTTTCACCTGTTCATTCCTTACAAGTCACTAAGGCAGGAAAATGCCATTTGAGGATTCAGATTTTGAAGATTTTTAATTTAAATTTTTAAGGATTTTAATTTTCTAGTAACGATGTACTTTATCTGAGCAGCATGAAACATAGTACTGATTAATGCTTAAAGGATGTTGAAGTGGCACTGCTGCAGTGAAAAAAATTTACAATTTGACATCTCAGTTAAAAATCCTGTCATGAATTTTAGATTAAGACTGATACAGATCTAAAACATCAAGTAATTTCAGATCAACTAAGACGATTATATAGGTAAGCCAAGTTTCCATACTTTCTCAAGTATTTTTAAAGTAGTCATGTTTTATTTTGAATCCTAGGACTACAGTTTTTCTAAATACATTTTTTGGAACATAATTTTTATCTACTCTGTTATGCACAACTAAGAATTACTTTTGCATATAGATCATCATAAACTACCAGGGCCAGAGAAACACCTTTCTGTTCTGTGGGTATAAAACAATCATCACAGTTTTTCTAGTTCCCATTCCATTATCAACATCTAAGAATGTAGATAATGCTGCTTATTACTCAGGACATTGCTGGCCACTTTTTGATTTAAACTCAAGCAATCTGTTATTGCAGAATAATTGCTGCCTCTAATAGGACAAAATCATCCTCACCTGTCATTTACTAAGGAGAGCTACAACATAAAAATCTTAAGAGCAGAAAAAGGTATAAAACACAGAAGCAAACTCACTGTGTTTCACACAAAAAGAAAAATTAGAAAACTTAAAAGAATCAGGCATATATTTCAATAAATTCTTAAATGGACCTCAGCAATTAATTGCTTTTAATGGGACAGATTATGCTTCCTATAATCATTATGCAATGATATTTCCATAAATAAAATGGATGCCATCATAATGAAACACAGTTTACTTTCTCTGTTCTTCTGCTAAGATCACACTAAAGAAATATAAAACAATTATGACCTGAAATAAATAAAAATGCCTGTATTTACCCCTTTTAAAAACACTGACATGATCATTCTATAGACAAAACTGAAATAATTTTCACTGTCAATAGTCTTTAGTAATGCACTATCACACAATAAATTTTTTCAGTATACAAAAATCAGAAAACCTGAATTCTTCCAACAATTCTTCTGTTGTAATTTATCAGACATATGTAAGCTGGTGTCTTACCTTTATATACAATGGTTCTCTTAGGTTATCTATAAGAAGGCAAGCTTTTTCTTCCCACACAGGATTGAGGTTCTTATGTACTGTTTTACTTCTAAATACTTCTTTTCCTCCAACTTTGAACTTGACGTATGGATCACTCGTTCCTGTTAAAGACACATATATGCACTGATAATTCTCTCTTCAAAACACAGTAAGGAAATGGAGACTAGTCACTTTAAAAAGAACTAAATGTAATTTCTATAGACAGTCAAAACAGCATCAGATGAAAAGAATTCTTTATTGCCACAGTCTATTATTTTCCAGGATATCGTTACTCAGTTAATTGATTCCATTAACATCAAATGGGTGCTTGCATCACTTTCTGTTGCTCGCAATCCATTCTCAAAGTCACAGATGAAATACTGGCAGTACTGGTTTTAGTTAACAGAATTATATCCTTATTATATCCTTATTAAATTATATCCTTATTTTAATGCAACAACAAAAATTACATTATAAAGTTAAAATTACTCCTGTAAAACATTAATCTAATTATGTTGCACCTTTGAAAAGGCACATACTCCACTGACACCACTAGTGTAAATCTTCATTGACTTTATTGGGTCCAGGCTTTCCTCTTCCATAAACACCCACTACCTACAACAGACGATGAGAAAATTAACTCTAAAGTCAGTCCACAAAATCCACAACATGCCTCCTGCAAGAATCACCTACTCACCAGAGAGCACTGGACAGAGTCCCTTAAAACAACTGAGTAACAATTAAATGTGATCTGAAAAACAACCCTGAAGGGTATAAGAAAAGTGTTAAATATGGCATATGAATGGAGCATGCATGGGACATGTATGTGGAAGTGTGACAAGGACTGAGAGGCCTGTGAGAGGAGGACTCTTGGGTGAGCACAGAGATCAGTAGTCATCCAGGAGTGCATGTGAGACTAATTGATGAAAGACTATCTTAAAAGAAACAGCAATTCTAGCATGAGTTACAACTGCATCTTCGTCAACAGCAGCAAAATTATGACAAGACTTCTTTTTTTCTTTCCCTTTAAATTTTAAGGCTTTTCAAGAGACCAGCATATTTTAGAACTTTGAGTTTGTATCCACTGGGAAATACATCCAAAAGAAATAGCTTTTCTTAAAATTGCAACATGCTCTTCTAAACATAAATTAGAAGGGTTATGACCAACATTCTTTGCATTATTTCATCCAGCCACAAGATGTCAGTATTCTTTATCTGAAATTATGTCTCCCCTTTGAAAAAACTAAAGCAGTGGAAAACTGGTCTCTCTTTTGACAGGGTTACAGTCATTCCCACCTGTAATTACTGGGGCAGAATTTCAGTGGCATAAAAATATTTTGTCTAGCACAACTGGCTTGTTCCTTGGTTATTCAAGTAGTGGTGATGATTTTGAAGTCGAAGATCAGGTATTTAAATTATTTCTGTGTAATGTGAAGAATATTTTTAATATGGACACTATGTTATGTGTCCACCCCCCTCGCTCCTTGGGACCATTCTACAGCCTCAGGAATTCTGTCAGGCCTTGACCTTCATGTAGACAGTTTGGCAATGAAGCATCCCTTGACTGCACCAGGAACTTCTCCGTGCTTAAGGTGGGAGTGGCATTGAGTTGAAAGGCAACAGAGGGAAAAATCAGTCTTTCTCTGACAGCCTTGGAACATCTAAAAGAGGGGAAAGGATTCTAGCTTATGAGTTGGAAGGGTGGATTGAGAGGGCTGTAAACTAGGTTTGAAGGGAGAAGGGGATAAGACTAGGCTCACTAAAGAGGAGGCTGGGGGCAGCATGGCAGTGTCAGGGTTAAAACTGATAACAGAGCTAAAGCAGATGACCACAGCAGGGGTAACAAACAGGAGGAACTGGAGGCCATTCTTTAGCAGAAAAGCTGTGACACAGTCGCCATTACAGAAACAGTAGAATGACTTGTGTGACTGGAGTGCTGCAATGGATGTTTAGAAGCTCTTCAGAAGGGCCAGGTGAGGAAGGAGAGGGGATAGGGTGGCTCTGCACATTAAGGAGTGTTTCAGCTGTATAGAGCTCAAGAATAGTGATGATAAGATTGAGTGCTTGTAAGAATCAGGCAGAAGGACGACAAGGCAGACATCGTGGTGGGAGTCTCTTATAGACCATTCAACCAGGATGAAGAGGTGGATAAAGCATTCCATAAGTGGATGGCTGACGTTTCACGATTGCCAGGTCTTGCTCTTGTGGGAGACTTCAACTGGTCAGATGTCTGCTGGAAACCCAACACAGCAGAGAGTAGGCAGTCTAGGAGATTCTTAGAGTGGAACTTCCTGTCACAACTGGCAAGGGAGCCTACGAGGGTTGAGATCCCACTAGACCTGCTTTTTGTGACTAGAGAAGGGATTGGTGAGAGATGTCAGAATTGGTCAGAATGCCCACCTTGGGCATAGTGATAGAGTTTTTAATTCTTGGCGAAGTAAGGAATGGGGTCAACAAAATCTCTGCCTTGGACTTCTGGAGGGTAGACTTTGGCATGTTCTGGAATTAGTGCAGGGAGTCTGGTGGAAAATAAAGAGGTCCAGGAAGGCTGCACACAGCTTAAGAAGAAAATCTCATAGATGCAGGAGTAAAATGTCCCTGTGCGCTCAAAGGTGAGCCATTGGGGAAGAAGACTGGCCTGGTCAACAAGAAACTTTTGCTGGAACTCAGGCGGGAAAAAAAAAGGGGGGTTACGACTTTTGGAAGGAAGGGAAGGCAACTAAGGAAGAGTACAAGGATGTCATCAGGTCATGTAAAGAGAAAATCAGAAAGAAAAAAGCTCAGCTACAACTCAATCTGACCACTGCTGTGAAAGAAAATAAAAAGTGTTTTTATAAATATATTAACTACAGAAGGAGGGCCGAGTAAAACCTCCATCCTTTTTTGAATGCAGGGAGCAACACTGTCACCAAGAATGAGAAAAGGGATGAGGTATCTAATGCCTTCTTTGCCTCAGCCCGTACCAGAAAGATCAGTAAAACCAGTTATTCTCAGGAAAACCAGCCCTTGAGCTGGTAGACAGGGGTGGGGAGCAGAATAAACATCCTGTAATGCAAGAGGAATCAGTGACTTGTGAAGCCATTTGGACAGTCATAAGTCTATGGGACCAGATGGGATTTCCCAAGAGTACTGAGGGAGCTGGTGGAAGAGCTCGCCAAGCTCTCCATCATTTATCTATCAAGTCCCAGATGACTGGAGATTAGCCAACATGCTGCCCATCCATAAGAAGGGCTGGAAAGTGGATTCAGGTGACTACAGGCCTGTCAGACTGACCTTGGTGCCTGGGAAGGTTATGAAGTAGATTCTCTTGAGTGTGATCATACAGCACATCCAGGACAACCAAGGGATCAGGCCCAGCCAACAGTGGTTTAGGGGAGGCAGGTCCTGCTTGACAAACCTGACCAAGTGACTCGCCTGGTGGATGACGGAAAGGCTGTGGACGTTTGTACCTGGACTTCAGAAAAGCCTTTGATATTGTTTCCCACAGCATTCTCCTAGAGAAGCTGGCAGCCCATGGCTTGGGCAGGTGCACTCTTCTGTGGGTTAAGAACTGGCCGGATGGCTGGGCCCAGAGTGTGTGACCGAATGGTGTCACATCCAGCTGGAGGCCAGTCACTAGTTATGTTCCCCAGGGTATTTTAATTTTAATACCTACATATAAATTTACCCAATGAACACGCAACTTGCCAATCACTGAGGCAGTGCTTACCAGCACACTTACCTCCACGGTCCCGTGCAGCTAGATTCTGTCCTCTTCTTAGAGTAACATCTAACTGGTACATTCCAGGGTCCCCAGGGGGGAAATCTGCATTACTAGTTCCAAATGAATTTGTTCTCTAGGGAGGAAAAAAATAAAAATGCAATAGCTAATATTACTAAAAGTTTCATGTAAGGCATATGTATATAACATCATCCTACTGAACTAAAAGGACATATCCCACTCCCCCACTCCAGAGCTACTACCCAACACCAAGGAATCCGCCCCATCTTGTCAGTTTGACAAATACCAAGACACCTTTTAAAAAAAACAGAATAAACAAAATCCCCAAATCAACCAAAAAACCAAACTGTGGTTGAAAAAATAATTCTTTGATATAAAGGGGTTGGAAAATAGATGGTACTTAAGGTCCCTTCCAACTATTCTATGAACCTACACTTTTAATTACATTCACATCTACTCCTGGCCCCCTAAAGCAAAATAAGTTAGAAAAACACAAAGCTAGACCTTACAGTATTATTTGGACTAGTCACTACTAGTATCCTCAAACCATGTGTTGATTCAGTAGTTATAACCTATGCACTGAATAAACATACATGAATTAAGGTTTTGTCATCTACTGCAGTACTTTGCAAGATATGTGGTTTTTCTCCACAGAGTTTTGGGGGAAGCTGTGGCCAGGAAATAAACATGAAGATATTAAATGCACCTGTAGTTCTGTATGCCAGGACAAATATTCTTAGATTAGTTATATGTATAAAATATATCCTGAAAAAAATACAATAAAGGAAGTCAGAATACAAGGAACTCTCCAGACCTCTGGAGTGCACGAACAATAAACACATTTCTGTCCAAAAGACGAAGTAGAGAAATTATATTTCTTAGTATGTATAAGCTTTTGCAAAATAGCTTTTAACACATCTCTCTGTAAGTCGAATCCAATTACAGCACATGCTCGGAACATCACATTAATTTTAAGACTAGAAAAATTACACCAATTATACATCCACAGTACATACTAGAACTTCATCTCTTACATGCTTTGAACACTATAATATGCTCATGCTCGGAGCTAAATATTTTAAGGGTAGTGCTATTAATATTTTATTATGTGATTATCGGTCCTCTGCAAGAAAAAAAATTTGCATGATAGAAGGATCTCAGAATGTGTACCAAGTGCTACACCATTTCATCAAGAAACAAGTTTTGTCTTCTTTCTTCCTACTAAACCCCTTCTTCTTTTTAAGGTAATACTAAAGCTAAAGCATGAAGGAAGACCCAAATTAAAGGCATTTCAATATCTGGTTTATTCCTGTTATTTCAGGGTCATAACTTCAAGCCCTAGCATATTAACCTTTGCTGCCACACAGACAGTTCTGGCCAAAATGCACACTGGCATACTCACTGGTTCCACAGCAATGAAAGACAGACAAAGAATGCCTGGCAGCAAAAAAAAGCAAACAGAAGAGTTTCCATAAAGTTGCTCCTCTTTCCATCTGCCTCCATATCCTGATTTTGGAGCAAAAGAGTTTGCTGACATTTATTCATTTAAATCTAATATAAAATTTTACTTCTGCATCACTACTTGCAGAACCTAAGATAGTACAGCAAAAAGAAAATAAAAACAAATTCTCCATTTCTCCACTAAGATTACAAATCTGTTCTTTCAACAAAGAAACTGCAGCTTTCTTACCAGTTCTGCTACACATTGTCCTCTCCATCTTTCTCCCATGTCATTATCCTCCCTTACTTTATCACAAATAAAAAACTCTCAAATGTTCTCTGTTGTGAAAAGCAACTACTGCAACCATGCCAAATCCTTCTGCGGTTATCAGTTCTTTCTTACAACCACAATGGGTCACCTACAAACAATGAATTGCCTGCAGAGGGATTTAGACTCTAAGTTTTTCAAGGACTTAAGGATGTCTTTCTTTCAAATAAAAGTAATGGCGGATAACTCTTTGTTGCATTTTCTTACTTTTATCTTTCTTTTCATCCTTAGGAGCACATTGCCTCAACCTGTTTCTAAGGGGTTGTGTAAAAGTTTTTTTTCTGATGAAACCATTAACCATTTATGGCAATTCCAGTTCCAGAAGAAATTAATACTAGTTACTGGGTGAACACTTCCTTTCACCAAGAAGAAGACAAACCAGTCAGTGTGCAAGTACCCACCAACATCTCTTATGATCATACATGCAAAGATGTAACCCCCCTAAAGGAACGGGAGAGTTAGATTATACTAATGAAATTGGAACTTTTGTTGGAAATCACACACAGTGTACTCAAACATTTAATATTAGGCAGGTAAATCATCCTTGCCCAGTAACAAATGGAACAGGGTGGTATTGGATATGTGGAAATAAAGCCTGTAAAGTGTTGCCCCTAGGCTGGAAAGACATTTGTACTTTAGTCCCTAAAGTACAAATGTCTTTCCAGCCTAGGGACAACATTAAAATAGGGACACTAAACAACAATAGGGACATTAAAGTCCCTAACATAACAATAACTGATAAAGACCAGGTGCCCCCAGGACTACGGATAAGAAGCTATTTGGAGTGTACAAAATGAACCTTAGATGCTGTAACTGAGTGACCAACTAAATTTTATAGTTTCGTATGGTGGTTTTTACCCTGGCTAGGAGTAAGTGAATTAAAAAAGACAGTAGTGAACTTTCTGCTACCATAGAATATACAGAAAATCATACAATAGATGTCATTACTGCATTGCAGAAAGAAGTTAAGAGCTTGTCACAAGTTGTTTTACAAAAACAAATGGCACTAGACCTTCTCTTGGCATCACAAAGAGAGGAATGCACTGTTATGAACACCAGTTGCTCTGTATACATTGATCAATGTGGTAGAGTGTCTACAGATGTCCAGGAAATCTGGAAACAAACACAAATTTGACAACGCACAGCTCAAGATGACACCTCCTGGGGATCTGAAGAAATCTGGATCGAACTTACTTCATGGTTACCCAGCTGGACTTGTTTAAAATATCTGTTTCTAATTGTCACCATAACAATTTCTCTGTGTGTTTAGCTTGCACCATGATTGAGTGCTACAGCTGTTGTAATGCCTTATGCTAAAAAATGAAATACAGATATTAATAGACTAGTTCCCACAAGGAGAGACTTGGTAAGAACAGCAGAACAGAACAGCATTTTACTGTCATAATGACAGTAGAACAGAACAGCACAGCCTTGGAGAAAGAGATAAAGGAGTAACCTAGGCAAACAGAAACCCAAAATGCAAGCAGGATGCCAGCTCAGGTCTGCAAGGCTGACAGAGCAGAAGTTACACAAAACAACAATTTGTGCTAACTCTAAAGCTGGAGTTGAGCAAAAGCCATCTAAAAAAGACACCAGACATTGAAGACCACCAAAGAAGACCTGAAAAGGACCACATAAGGACTTTGATAAGGGGTGTGACTATGTAAAATAAAGTAATATATATACATCAGGTAATCAGGGATAGCTGATGAGTAAGTAATCAGTGTGTATGATAAAGCTCTGTTTACCTGATGCTCGGGGCACTTGATTAGAGGAAGGATCCTCTGAGTGACCAGCACGCTGCTGGTCATTCAAGAGGATGAATGCCTGACTTCTTATACTCAAAACTGTGTTAGAAAAAACTGTGTTTCTATCTGGCTGATTTTGGTATCAAGAATGAACCACTTTACCCTGGCCAAACACTGGAACAGGTTTCCCAGGTAGTCTCCCTGAAGACACCTGAAACCTGCTCTGACACTGCCCTGACCAATCTTGCTCAGAGCAAGAGGTTTGACCCATCTGTTTCCAGAGGTCCCTGCAAACCTCATCCATCCTGTGATTATCTATTGCTTTGAAATGTCATAGTAAATAAAGCATACGCTGACCTTAGCTACCTTTCCTCAATGCATTTTTTGCCTTCCACTTCTGGTTGCCCTGATATGGCAGTGCTGCAGCTGGCATTCAGAACTACCATCCTCTCCACCCCTTAAGAGCAGAGTATGTCCAAAATACCAAGATACACATAAACTCTGAATTTTTCAAAATAAGCTTATATACATATATGCCTTGCATTTATGCTGCAGTGCTCACAAAAGCTGTAACTGTTCCCTGCAAATTTCAGTCTTTGTAAAGAAACCCATTACTTCAAAGGCACAGCCAGACATACTGTGTTAAGTCTCCACAAACATGAAGCTGCTTTCTATATGCACTTATAGAAAGCAAGTTACCCACGCTCTCAAAAATCCCAACTATGATCTTTCTCAAAAATGAAAAAAGTGTAATAAATTAAGGTCTTCACGAAACAAATTCGATCTGACTTTCAGAAGAATTACTGCAGAATTATTCCGTTTCCAAGACAAGGAAAAGCACTGAGCAGTTCTGTGCCATTTTGGTTTCAAGAAGATTACCGGAATTTACATGGCTTGTCTGAGTACATTTTTCCAAGTACCCATGCACTTGCACTCACAAACACATAAGGTATGCATGAAGTAAAAGGGGAAGTAGAAGCAGTCTCTAAGGGGATGAAAACAACACTGAAAATACAAAAATCACATACCTTTTTCCCACCAAAAACAGATCTTAAATTCCAAAAATTATTGAATTGTCAGGTATTAAAATCATACCTGCATTTCCTTTTTCCTGTTTTTCCCAAAGACTAAGTCTCAGACAGATGCAGCACTGTTCTAATTTCTGGCAGCTAGCATTTCCATCATCTCTAGAAAACCTTGCATTATCACACAAAAAAAATTCTCCCACTTGCCTGAAGAGTGCAGAATTACACAGCAAGTGATGCCAAACATGGCAGATCAAAGATAATTCAATTGGGAACCAGAGAGAGGCGTCATACACAAACCAAAATGGTCTGTGAACAATTAGCTGTCTCCATCTCAAAATGAGATAAATACCTGAAGTAAACATAAATGCCATGTACATCATTCACTTGAAAAAAATCATCTCCAATCATTGCACTTAAACTTAAGCCATCCATGTTTTCACAACAGAAAACAATACTGAAATATTCCTACCTTAATTTTCCATATTATTAATCCTAATTAATTATATAAATACATATAAACACATTTTACATAACCTGGGTTATCCAGAAGTGGTTTTTATTTAAATTATATGACAAAGTTCTATTTTACATTTTAGGAAATATATCAGAACATGGAATTTTAATTATTTTGAATTAATTTTAAAGCAAATACATAGTATTTGCAATAGTATCACTACCAGTAAAACAATGCTAAACTGCTTCTAAGATGAACTTCCCTAGTGCTTTGTGCTGCAAATCTGAGTTAGCCTTCTAAGCTGGCAACTGCTCAGCAACACAGTTCACCTCCAGCTGGTAGCAACAGCTCTGCACAAATATCATTTGACTACTGCTGCAAACTGCAGCTACTCCGAATGAAAGCAACATAAATCTTGCTTCAATTTAGCTTGGAACTTGACTATGGAAAGTGAAATATATTTCCTTAAAATCTCTATATAGCTTTTACATTTTGCAGTCATTTCAGCTCTACGGATATTCAGAAAACACATAGCAGACTGGAGCCAAATAGGCAAACTACTTTTTAGAGGAATTCCTATTTTAAAGATTTAAATAATTGATTTAATAAGTATCAATAATAACTGCAATGAAACATCAAGTCTTCCCTCAAC
Organism: Eulacestoma nigropectus; assembly: GCA_013397775.1. Classification (NCBI taxonomy): domain Eukaryota; kingdom Metazoa; phylum Chordata; class Aves; order Passeriformes; genus Eulacestoma; species Eulacestoma nigropectus. The sequence goes on from VZTE01002092.1 coordinate 94,642, forward strand.
AGCATCTCGCTGGAAAGAAGGAGGATTTGGTCGAACTAATTATCTCATAGCACATAGTAGCCAACCTGCACACTAGTCTTGGTTACTCCTACACATTTTTTGTAATCTTAGCTGTGTTTATAATTTCAAAATGGTGGAGTTAAATATCCTTTTGGCATTCACTTCAAAGATAAGAAAAGATAATAAAATAATAATTTTTAAAAATTACTCCTAAAGAAAAAAGAACATATATCAGAATCACTCTCCTCAGAAAGAAGTGATGGTTTTGGAAGGATCTGCATAGCTTTTGTGGCTTCACATACCAGATACTGCCCACACCCATCTCATTTAATCCCTCATTTTTGACCACTGGAAACCGGACAGTAATTCTCCCTTACTTTGCAGATGACAGGCAGAGCACTTAAATTATTGATGTGAGGGGCCACAAAAGGAATAGTAACATTTGCTATCTCCCTGACTGCAGATCTGGAAAACAATTAACTCATTTTTAAGTATCACATACATTTCTGCTCTCATTTAAAGGCATTTTCAAAGAACCTCATGTATTTCCCACGCAGTAAAGCAAAAGTGTTTGTTTGGAGAACAAAGGTATCCCCCTTTTGACTGATGCCTCCTTAACTCTCCGGCATCCAGTCAGTTCCAGCCACCACTCTCCTGGGCCCTCATGCTGAGAACTTGTCCATTACTTCTCTTCTGTGATAGCAAAGGGGCAAAGGAAATGAGTATGGACTGAGAAACACCATCCAGAGTGCTCTGATGGATGCTTGGATAAACATGCATTATACCAAGAACTCCACACTACAGCATACACAATGGTGGCATTGCCCACAACAGTGAGCCTTTTGGTTTCCTTTCTTTACATTTTCATAATGTGCCTGTCTCCTTAGTTTCTAAAGACAAATGATGATGTATTATTACACTAAAAAAAGTTCTGCAAATTTGCTTGTTTTGAAACCCTACTACAATGGATAAGGGATCAGTTATTTGGTGGTAAACCACATCTCACAGCACTTTGCTAAGAGAAATTAAACAGCACATAATGGACCTGTGACACTGAGAAAGTGTGTTTAAAATGTGCATTTTCTGCTGAAGTTCACAAAATAAAAACACTTCCTGCAGAATCCATGTTCACATTGCAGGTAGATTACTTCACTTTTGAAACAATCACCTGAAAAAGTCCATTACTTATACCAAGAAATAACAAACTGTGGTTAAATACACCTCAGTGTATTCACTGGAGGAAAAGCATTACATAATCACCTGAAAGATTGGAACAACTTGTTTCAGTTGTTCCACTTACACACCAGCGGTGCTATTTTTCTTGAGAAAACTGTATCCTCCTGAGCAGCATCCAGTTTTCCAGAGTTTGCTGCACCATTCAAATAAAAATACTACCTACAAGAGTTTTGGAATGCTACTTCCTGATTTAAACACTCTAAATTAATATGGAATTAATGAGATAGGTCTTGTTAGAATTACTATGATAAGGGGAAAATAATTTTTAGTTGATGAAAAGAAAGCAATTTTAACAATGTAATGTTTGATTAGTAGGCTACAAGTATACTACATTAAATATTAAAAAGATATGTACTGTATTTCTTTCAGCTCAAGAACTCTGTTTAATGGGATAGCATTTTTTTCTTAATTTCACAGAATGCAGTCACTGTTGGTGAACTCTTCTTCTCATCACAGGCAAACTTAGCAGCACTAGGGCAGTTCTGTGCACAGCAGAGCAATTTTTCAGGCTGGACAGCCTGAATGCCACCAGACCAGTCCTCCTTCTTTCCTCAATTTCATAGCCGAGAGACAGACTGGCAAGAACAACCATTAGTGACAACAGTTAACTACAAATAATGGCACCAAAACTATGACATGTCTCGTGAACAACTGAGGTATGTCAACCCACTAAAGCAAATTTCCCTATACCTTGATCAATGCCTCTGGTTCTTCTCTGCCTAATGACAGCATACTTCATTCTGTTATAAATAGTTTTAATGCAAAAACTGACCTTGGTTGTTCAGTAAAGATTACTGGTTTTGATACTGGCCTATTTGCTATTTGGCTTAGACTGTATTGTGTTTGAGACTCCACTATTGATTTTCAGATACAGTGCTTTAAACCTTTGAGGAAAACTGGTATGCAGTATTTAATAAATGAGTAATAAGTTTTGTCAACTTGAGACATCAATTTACATGTAACATTTTTTAATTTAGCAAAAGAATAGCATTTATGGCAATTCAATACTGGTGGAACAATTTCAAAACTTAATAAACTGAAATCACTATGTCTTATTTTTAATTCTCTACAATTTTTCTTGTGAACAGTATAGATATACTAAACCCTGAAGAGTTGCCCTGGAATCACATATGACATTGCCACACTACGAGAAAGTGAAGCTAACAGCAATAGTATGCCTCCACTGCTTGCAGAAGGGGAGCAGATAAACAGAACCTACAGAAGAAGCTGTCTCCACAGCAAATTTGTGCTTGCATTCAGATGGAAATGTAGCTCCTATCATTTTCACCAGACACAATCTTTTCACAGCTTCACGTAACTTAATGTGTACGCAGTTTATGGAAGAGGCAAGGGAGTAACACCATGCCACATTCCTCCTGAAGACAAAATTACTTTTTGCACAAACTCAAAAATAGGTATACTAGACCAAAACCCACACTGCAAGCAGATGCACTCTAAAAAGAGTCACGGGTTACTCAAAATGAAAGCATATTGAAACATCGTTTTTGTCAAAAAAAGAGCACCTGTTCCTTTAAAGCACTGCTGAATTATGCAAATACAAAATGCATTTTGATACATTTAAAACTTCAGTCTAAACAAGGAAGTGACAAGAGTTAATGGAGTTTGACTTATTTATTATCTTTTTAAGATTACATTTATTTACCCACAATTAGGAATTTTCTTTCATTGCTCATGCATAGTGGAAGATGATACAGCATTTATTCTCAATTCCTGGACATATTCCTTGAGGTCCTCCCGGATGATATATATTTAAACCCATTCTAGAGTTTCATTACAAAATCAGTGTTGTTCATGTCTGTGAGATAACCAAATAGATCTTTCAGTGATTTTGGTTGCACTACTACCTTGCTGTATAAACCAGGCTCAGTATGCCAACAGCCAATGCAACACCATGCAAAAATCCCTAGCCAGCCATGAACAGCCTGGTTCCAAAATCAGGAGCTCAGAACTTGGCACAGATTAACAGCTCATGCTAACACACCTATAAAAGCCCCTCAGGCCTAAAAATTGTATTTTTTTACATTGCTCTTTGATGATCTATAAAACTCTACAGTGACATGTAAATGGAAGGAGCTAATTCAGGACAATACTTGCTTTTTTTTACATTCCCCATGAAGACACTCTTGGGACTCACAGTCGTCATGCAAACTTGATAAATATCTCTTCACATCTTTAAACAAACGGGATAAGGCAATCTTATCAGCTGAATGATCTGGCAACATTTCTGGCAGAATTCACATCCCATTTCTTCGGGTTTTTTTCTTCCTGCCCTCTGGCTTGGAATACTTATAACATGCTTACTATTTTTCTTGTGATTTCCTTTGGGCAGATCTCTTCTGTGTATTTCATCTCCCTACTCTAATATCCCTCATGTCATAAAAATTCTTGGTGGAAGAAGTCTATTTTGATAGCAGCATATTTTAACCACCAAAAATGTATAGTGTACTACCTTCACAGGCACAACAGGCAGTTTCTGTGTTTGTGCACATTTCTTTTCCACTATTTAAAAATACTTTCAACAAATATTATGGCTGAGGGTACATTTCAGATGTCAACTAAAAGCGTTATGACAGATATTTGGATATAACAGAATCTTAAATTAAGAGAGAAGGAAGAAGGCCCAGAGAGTGGTAAAACAGGTGGCTCTTCTGCTACAAAAAATGCCATACAGAAAAAAGAGAAGTCTGTACTCAACTAAAATAGGCCTGAATTAATACTAAAGCAACTAAAAGTAGAGGAGTTTGAGTAGCTTTATAGAATTGTGTACATGATCTTGTAGAATACATCATGTTCACCACAGACACTGTTCATAAACTTTATCAGTTCTGGAAACACAGTTGTTTTAACAAACATCTCATTCAAATATCTCATTCACCTAATATGCACTTTTGCATCCCTTGACTTTATAAAGGGTCTTATACTTTGACCATTATACTAAAGCTGTCTTCTTCAATACAATGAAGGCATGACCACCATGAAAACATTTCAGTTAACCTCTGTGACTCATCTTTCATAATAACCACAATAAAGAGGATGAAAGCAGGGACACAGCCACTAAAGAAAAAGTGACACAGAAATTGTTAGAAGCAATAAAAAATTAATAAAGATAGTTCCTCTAAATCAATCTGATACCAGATCCTAACCTTTGTATTAAAGTGCAACATTCTGTGTCATTCTGAGTGCAGTTTTGACCATGGAAGGCCATTGTAGATGGCACTGTACAATGCAGCAGTAAGGAAGGAATCAGGTGAAGCTCTTCCTTTGGGTATGGTAATTTGTCTCTTTTTCGAAGAAGGACAAAGAGGAGTGTCCACTTCAGATGCAATGTGGGTTTTTAAATTTTTAAGGACAATGAGTCTGACATTCAGCTCTGCCTGCAGAGGTGCAGGATGTTAAGTTTCTTGTGAGGAAGATATTAACAATGACATGCTAATATTAATAAATAGGTTAATACTAATTATTAAGTGTCTCACCTGTGTTATACAGAGTGCCAAAATGTGCCACTCAGGACTGTTTTTTATGGTATCAGGCAGGTACTTCTGGAATTTGCTGTAAACATTCTCCAGAGTCTTCAAGTACTACAGTGACTTTTGAAATCTATGTGTACTGTTTAACTGTTTTCACAAAGCTCCAGAATCAGAATTGTTAATCTTTCATCTATCACATTTCAATTTTTAGGGACAGCAGGAAAAACGCATGTGCAAAAACATAAAACTAATCTACCACTAAAATCTGTTTCCTATACTAAGTCTTATTCCTAAAGAAGGGAATGGGCATTTTCTCATTTTAGTAGCTTGCATACTATTTATTTTCAGAGAATTTCTCTGTGATTGTCTGTTGTGGTTTTTTGTTTATTTGTTTGTTTGTTTTTTGTTTGGATGTGGGGGGTTTTGTGTGTTTGTTGTTCGGAGGTTTTTTGTTGGGGTTCTTTTGGCAGAGCAAGGGTTGTCAGGGGAAGAGGGCAGCAGGGTATCCATTTCCATAATGATTTTTTTAAATAATCAGACTGCAGAATTTATTCTGAGCTCTGGAGAAAGACTGGACCCAAGAGGTTTCAATAATTGAACAGATTAAGGAAAGCTTTGATTTGCTACAATAGCCATCTCCCAGTCTGGAAATCTGAAGAGGAGCTCCTTTTTGTATTCATGTAAAAATATTTTTTTGAAGAAGCTTTCCCCAGGCTTCTTCACAAATCTGTGCTGGATTTAGGACATCTTTATAAACATAAATATTGAAGGCAGACTGTTGGGAGACAGCAAATATCAGCTATATCAAATAGTTGCTTCAGTGTTTTTCAAAGCACAGTGATTGCAAGTACGGTGTGCCTTCATTCACTGGAACACCACAGACTTTCCAGGAAGAGAAGAGAGAAGATTGCAAATCCTCCTCATCTCCTAGTGATGTAAAGCACCTTGGAAAAGGGTAATTTTAACATGCTGCATTTTAGGAGCACATTTTAACTTGTTCCTTTAGGTATGAAGGCATACAATTTGTACAAACACCTGCGTCTCAGGAAGAAGATGGCTTTTTGGTTGAATGGGTCCAAAGCTTACCACACTACTAATAAGTTTTAAAAAGTCTTTTAAACGTGCAACTGCATGTATTTGCATTTTTCTTGAAGAGAACTTAGGTTTTATTTAGAAATAAAACTTTCCTCCCCAGCTTTTATCTGTTCTCATGCTCTAATTAGTCAATTAATTCAGCAAACAAGACTTAGAATATATGAAGGGGCCAGCACAGGTAGTTCGTTTTGTGGTCACACAGCAAGCTTAAATGTGCACTTGCATATTTTTGCTTAAGAAATAGACAAAACACAGCAGGATTCTTGCTACAACCAGCAGTTATTACTAGACAAAGTAAGACTTACGTTACCTACAGAACACAGGAATTTCCTTTGGCACTAAGGCTGAATTTAGATCTTGCACAGTAAAGTGTATTGCAGCCTCACAAGGAGCCCTCCAAATCCTTCATATCTGCCATCTATCCTGGAGGGCACCTGCTCTCAACTGCTACCACTCCTGCTCTTCTGAAGTAAAGACAAAAGCACAGACCTTCTCACTTGCCCTGCGGACTATGTCTTGCCTCTGCAACCCAAACCCAGCTACTCCCCTACCCAATGCCCTTGACAGTGTCAGAAGTCACTGAGCTCTTGGCTTTCACAGCATCATTTGAAAAGTGCAGCAAGTGGCTGTGATGACAGAACTGCCTTTTATAACACCGTTACTCACAAGGAGAGACACCTTGGCTCAACCACAGGGACCGTACAAGGGACATGAGTCCCACAGCTCTACCCCACAGATCCTGCCCCAAGGACCAGCCAAGAGGTCCACCAGCGCCAGCTCCTTCAGCAGAAGCTGTGCAGGGGAGGGAAAGCTGTTGCCCATGGCCTGACCCCTTCTCTCTGTTTTTAGCTGTCTCCTGCAGCTTACTTTAAATTTCTGTTCTGGGAGAGGAGACTGGAAGTCAGGACTACCTTCTGAAAGGCATGCCACTCTGTCAGTGAGTAACAGCATCATGCTTTCTTGCTTGTGCTATTTTTCCCTTCAGCCTTAAGCCTGATCTGTACAAAATGAGATTGACTTGATTTAAACTGGCACAAGAATTCAAGAGGGAGAATGCTATTATAGACAAGATATAGATAGACAGACAGACAGACATAGTTCTTCTATATATAAAGACAGAGACACCTCTCACTAAACCAGGTTACTCAAAGGGATAGCGCAACCACAGCTTCTCTGGGCAGCCTGTTTCAGTGCCTTTCCACCCTCACAGTCAAGAACTTCGTCCTAGTATCTAATCTAAATCCACTCTTTGTCACTTTAAAGCCATTACTCCTTTTTCTATCACTTCATGCCCTTATTAAAACCTCTCTTACAGTATTTTTCAGTACCTAAACATGCCTGTCTTCATACAATAAATCTTCATAGAATAATGCAGCAGGACCAAGAATGTGAATTCAAGAACGTGACTGAATTAGTTATGTCCTAATTGCATTTAGCATTCTCACAGAAATCACTCGCCCCCACATGAAAACTGACACTGTTGAGAAATGTGAGAGAATAGCAGGTTTTTTTACTCAAAGAATACAGAACTAGAAACCATCAGGTGGCAGAAATACTTTAAAGAATTGTGATTTCTTTAGCCAAATCCATACATATGCATGTTGCATATGTATTTTACCATAAAAAAAGATAATTCAATAAAAATTGGAATGTGTTTCTTTAATTATGATTTTATTTGATTTTTTCGTAAATAAAGCTTACACTAAACATATACTCCAACTACCAATATTTCATATGAGCTATACTAACTCACAGTAACAGTCAGTTACAAATGCTCCACTAATATTAATTTGACCAAACTCATAACACTACTACCATTTCTCTATTCCTTAAGACATAGAAGAGGCACATTTGATTTCCTAGAACTTTTCTATTACTTAAAAATGAAAATGATTTCCCCTATCTTCTTTCTATTCATACAAAAAGCCATTTCTTTGAAAAGTTATTCCCAATATCTGAAGAAAAAACATGACATAAGTTGAAGTGAAACTAAATCCTTGTTTTACCTGAAGTTTATACTGGCCAGCCATGCAAAAACCACCTTAGTGTGACCAACAGCTGCTGAAATGCTCAAGGAAAAGCACACACTAACAGTCCTGGCAGTAAAAACCAACACATGTACCTTTGCAGTCAACATAAGCAGCACCTTGTAAAACAGAGGCAACAGTTGCCTAAATGCTTCCTAAAGAATACACAATCCTAGACATCTTGATACAGCCATTAGTGAGACTAAAAAGAAAAATCAAGGAGGAGATATACTGTCTATATTCCAGATAACATTGGTATTTTCTTGGCTGGGAAAACTGAGTTTATTCCAAAGTTTGGTGATGGGAAGGAAAGAGAAGTAAGCATCTTGATGGACAGATGACAACAATAACAAGCAAACTTAATGACTTGTTCTAGCCTTTCATTAGGGTAAAATGAAGTGGATAGTTTGGCATAGGTCTACATTTGCTTCTGTTACGCTTTCAACATCCTTTCACTAATTGCCGCTCCATTCCAAGCCTTTCAGGATGTCACTCACAAGACTTACATTTTTATAGCATAAAACTGGGCTAAAGAAGAAAAAAAGTAATTCATAGCATCCATTATCACTCAGCTCGGCAAAAAAGTTCCTGTATTTTTTTTATATTTGCAAAAGGCCTATGCATACTTGACAGAACTTTCAAAATTACAGCGTATATGTAGAATGGTTATAAAAGTTTGTACTAGTTTTTGGCTTTGTTTTTTTCTACTCTGAATATTTTATGGACATCCAGAAATCAGTGCTTTTTCATAGTTGCAAACCAAAATTTTGATCTATTCATTAAAAATTTTAACACACATTGCAATGATTTTCTCATTGCTTTCTGTACTTTTCATTAAAGTAGTAAGACTTCTATATTCTAAGTGACTAAGCAGAGAAAGACTGTATATATACTATGCTTCCAAAGTACAGTTTAAGAAATGCATCTATTTCCAGTGACAATCAACCAATAGGTTTGGATCACCCTGACCAAAATAATTCTTGAAGGCGAACAAGTATCACAGAACCAATCTGCATCATCTGTTTTAAGGCCACTTAAAGCTCGAGAGAGGGATGGCAGGAAAGGTACTGCCAAAATCCAGAAAATTCACAGGAGTCTGTTATGAGAAACAGGAGTCTTAGATTGCAGTGCTAACAGGCAAGACATCCATTGGTTTTCCAAATGCTACTCAACAAACTGCTTTTGTTTTCTGTTCTTTATTCTGGAATACGATTAATGATCAATAGGAGCCGTTAAAGGGAAACATTTCAGTTTGATCTTGTAGCTCACAACATGAAGACTCACTTAGAAAAAAGTAAGCTGGAGTCTATGAGATCTATCAGCCAAGGACTGAATTTCAAACTCATCTTCAAATATAAATATTGAAACAGTATCATGTAGGGAAAAACACGAGCATTGCGTAATTCTCTGTAAGGCTTATTTATACTACCACTATTTTGGCACTTTCATTTTAACATTAATACTTTGTTAAGATTTCTCATTTCAAACAAATTCATACTTACGTGCACTCACACAGTTACATGTAATGTAACACACTTCCAGAAAAGCTGATATATTTTTCCTGCTTCCTATTATTATGCACATTCTAAACCATGCTAGCTTTGGGCCTTAACATTAGTTCAGTAACTCCTGTGTAGTCATTTCATTTGGATTTTTTAAAAATTCCAGCCTTTCTAAGAAGGAAAAAAGACAATTTGGACAACCACTGTCCCTTAGACTTACAGTAACAGAAGCTTAACATGTATTTGACAGTTGGCCTTCCAGATGGAAAATACACACAGTAGACAAAGCACGCTGAATTACTCCACAACTTTCTTTTGTATGGATGAAAGCAGCTAACACATGAATAAAGATCAACTGGCCTCCTAGAATATTGAATCTTAGTCTACTCCAGATACTATGCATCTCCTTGAAACAAATGCCCAGCTCTGCAGCAAGCTACATAAGCAGATGCCTCAGTCTATGTGTCAAGAAGAAGAGTCTATTTGACTAAATCTTGTATGAAATGATAGACCGTCGGCTAGATATACTTCATGTGGATTTGATTCTGCAAAGTGCTAAGAAACAGCAGTCATCTCAGCATTTAGAAGTGAACATCCCTCACTGCTATTATGCATTAGTGAAATCTTAATTTATTACATGGCACTGACCTCCTCTTAGGAAATAAAAGTCATTACCAAAGCTATCACAGAGATGACTAATATTTTAGAGTACTATCCAAAAAGAGTCTCAGATGTCTGGCAAGAAAATATGTTATATATTACAACTATCTAAACTTTTATGATACTTTTCATATTAATGATAAAATGTGTTACAGAGTTTGGAAAATATTGTAAGCATTTTTTCCTTTCACATTCTTAATGCTCATTTCTATTCCCCCCTTTAAAAGTCTAGTCTTTTTTCCCTAAGTATTAGGAAATGGAGAACTTCTCTGAAAACAGACATCTGAAGTGAAAAATAAATAAGATCCATCAGAGGAGGACTGCCTTCTACTAGGCCTCAAAAATCTCATGCCTAAATTAAAATTGTATCTATAAAAAGCAAAACGAATCACTGAAAAGCTCTTGCCATGTAACTTAAATCATCAGCACGTTTTGTCAGTCAAATAATACTCAAATATATTGATGCATAAAAAAAGGATGCAGAACGGCTATTAAACTTTTTAAGCTGCTATTCAGGGGTCTTTTCTGCATGCGCAATTAAAGTTAAGAATGAAAATGGTGACTGTCAAAAGTATGTAAGCTCACATCGAGATTTTGGAGATCACTTTACTAGAACAAGAATACGCAAATGAAACCATAAACCTGTACACCAAATACTTATTACAGTAGTATTAAAAATCTGAGACAAACCAAAGCGTAAATTTAACTTATGCGTAGAAATTCTTCAGTGCATGTATACATATACATATACTTACCTAATATTAGACTCATTAAGTAGTACCATACAGTTATTGACCTTGATGCCCAACAAATCAACAACTCTATCATTGCACTAGATCGGTTAATTTCATCCATTAAATTTTGCCTAACAGAAAAAGAATCATCAGGAAGCTACACCCCAACATGTTCCAGTTTTATCACCAAATTATAGAATGAAACACAATGGGGAGACTGTATTTCTGTGCCTTGCTTTTTTTTCCCTGTCAGCGTTAATTCAGTTATATCTCAGTAGTCACTCATGTTAAATCCCTCACATCTGTAAACTCTCAGCTCTATAATATCACCTCCTAAGCCTCTGTAACCTTCTGGATTCTCATCTTCACTGTGCACAGATCAGAACATCATTAATTATCTCAGATCAGAAGAACAGAAATGTCTTCTAGCCAATTTGCTAGCTGCAACTAATATTGAAGACGAGTAACAGCCTTAATATTTTTCATCTGCAACCACTTAATTCTTCCATGTTATTCTCCTGCATTGCTTCTATTGACAGAAACATCTTCTTGAGTTTTAGAAAAGTTTATTGAATGAGAGAGAAAAAAGTGCATTATTTTGCAAGTTATTCTTGAATCCAACCAGCATATATAAAAAGAAGAAAGAAATTATAAGGGAATGGTACTAATTTTAATAATTGCTTTAAGTACTCTTTTTTTTTTCTTTCTGTATAAAAGTCCGCAAGCCATTTTAAATACAGAAAAAAAGGTAACTTAAACAGAACTTGTTTTTAAATCAGTCCACTATTTTAGAGAAGTATACAGGGTAGTAAATAACCAAGCAGTGTCTCATCAAAGATGTTATGGGAAACAAACAAACAAACAAAAAGATCTCTGTTTTCCACAAATTCCAGTATTTTTCTCCATAATTTTTCTATATACCTATATAAGATGTGATAACTAAAATCTCTGTGAAAAAAATTATGTGGGTTTCTCACACTGGAGAGCAAATGCTAATTCATATGCACCCAATGTTGAGAATACTCTTCAAATGTGTTAACAGGAGAAAATCTTCTCATGAGGCAACTATTAAATCATTACTATGATTCTTTTTCTACCCACACTGCATTTAATGAAGTTATTTTAAGTCTCTATGAAAAATCATGAGAAAAGATCACCAGATATCACAATTGCTGCTTTGCTTCACCCACTCACTGTACCACACTGTACTTACTCCACTCATCTCAGGACCAGCTTCAGAGTCAATATCCTGATCTGAGATGCTCCAGCAAAGGCTAGGCCATGAGCTATTGGGCAAGACATCTAGAGTGCTCCAGTATTATTTACAGCTTAAGTATATTCCCAGTTTAAGAAATAGTGTCAAAACATATACCCATATGACCTAATACATCCCATAATTCCTACTACTCAGGTTTTCTTCATGAAAAACTGAATACGTGTTAAGTCCAAAAAGGCGCATAAAAGACCATGCCAGTAAGAGGCCATACTAGAAGTCCTGCAAGAATGTTAATTCTGCCTTTTAACAGGTAAAGCAATAACAATGCATAGGCAAAGTAAAACAAGGAATCCCTTCACGACTTCCCATAGACTGGCTGGTGTTCTCCAAGTCCAGGAAAGCAGGACTCCATCATGGCTAACAGTGATTTGGGAAGACAAACACCGTCACTCTGAATGTCCTCCACCTCCTCCTTCTTCCTCCAGCTTTATATACTGAGCATGAAGTCATATGGTCTGGAATATCTTTTGTGTCAGTTAGGGTTAGCTGTCACACCTGTTTCCCTCTCAACTCTTCGTGCATCTCCAGTTTAATTCTGAAGAAAGGAAAGGAAAGAATTTTCCCTTGTCACACCAAAAACCTCAGTTACTGCTTTGGTGCTGGAGGCCTCTATCTAAATAAAAAGGACAAGCAGGCTGTAAATTACAAAATGGTAGTAATGGTAAGTCAGTAAGCACCTGGCATGCTGCTTTCAACTTGTCATGTTTCTGTCTCGGAAGAAAAACAGAACTTCATAGCATTTTGATTTTGCTGCCAGGTACTGCAAGTGCCATGAATAATGCTGACAGGGGATGCCTCCAAACCTGCAGAACTCCTTTTTAAATGTTCTAAAATAGAACTGTTCTTGTAAGCCACAGATGCCTACACAAACTCTGAGAAATACTCTCCAATTACAAATTAATTGAGTATCTTATTCAAGTGTTTTGGAGCAATCAGGAGCCAAGTGTTCAACTTCCTGTCTTTCACAGTTACATTCACAAAGTCATTGTTTAGGGTGGAAAAGATCTTTAAGATCATCTGTATACTGTGAAAAGGTCAGTTCCTAGGTGAATGTGGTTTATAGGATGTTTCCACAGAATGACCTAATTGTTAGGGTTGGAAGAGACCTCTGGAGATCATGCAGTCCAACCCTTCAGCCAAGGCAGACTCAATTCTAAGTGGGTCTCTGCAAGACTGTGCATCTGACAATGTTCCTATAGTCCTCTCACACAGTCTGTTCCCTTTTCTACATCCCATAAATTTCTTTCTTGCTTTTGCAATTTACTAGGAGCTTCCTGCTGATCCATGCAGGTATCCTGCCACCTTTGCCTGATTGCTTGATCAAGGGGATACACTGGTCTTGAACTTGGAGGAAGTGATGCTTAAATATTGACCAGCTCTTTTGGACCCCCTTCTCCCCTAGAGCTCTAACCTATGACCTACTTATTCCTTTAAGCAGGTCTTTGAAGAGCCCAAATTTGGCCTCTCTGGAGGGTCCTAGTCCTGTTTACTGCTTTACTTCCTCCATACAGGTTCCTGAGTTCCACCATCTCATGGTCACTTTTAGCCAAGGCTGCTCCCAATCTTCAGATCGTCAACCATCCTCCTGGTTTGTAAGTACAAGGGCCAGCAACACACCTCTCCTCTTTGGCTCCTCCATCATTTGCACCAAAAAGTACTTCAGTGATCTGCAGGAACTTTCTGGACTGTGTGTTCCAAGCCACGCTGTCCCTCCAGCAAATATAAGGGTGACTGAAACTCCCCAGGAGAAACAGGGCCTGTGACCAAGAGGCTTTTGCCAACTGCTCATAGAAAGCCCATAAAATTCCTCCTCCTGATCAGGCAGCCTACAGTAAACACCCACAACAGTGTCACCAGTATCAGCCTGCCCCTCAATTCTTGCCATAAATTCTCAGATCACTCATCTGTTCCTGGGTAGAGCTCAATGTATTCTAGCTGGTGTCTCACATAAAGAGCAAATCCACCACTTCACCTGTCTGACCAGTCCTTTTCTGCTATGTACATAGCCATCTATGACAACATTTCTGTCATGTGAGCTATCCAACCATGTCTCCGTAATTGCAATGAGATCCTGGCCTTCCGATGACGCATAGATTTCTTGTTTATTGCCCATGCTGCGTGTCTTTGTACACAGGCACTTCAGAGAGGTAACTATGCAGCCAGATTCTCTTGAGGGCATATAAGAGGATTCACCATAACCATAAACATCCTTGATATGTTTAGCCCTATGATCCTCATCTTGAAAGGCCGTCAAGGAACATCTGTCGCTGCCCTGGTTAGCATGACCTATTCTCCAGGAGGAAGCAAGGGCATGAGCAGTACCACTTTGGATCTTGCCCCGAAGATCTTTAGTTTAAAGCCCATCTCACCAAACTGGCCAACCTGCTGCCAAAGATTCCCTTGCCCATTTTAGACAGGTAGATCCTACTGCTCCCTAACATGCCACAATCATTAAAGCACAACCCACTGTCATAAAAGCCAAAACCTTCTAGACGGCACCAGCCACAAAACCAGATGATGATCTGCATTATGTACCTGCTTCTGGCTGTCCCTGTCTCTAACCAGTAGGATAGATAAGAACATGACTTAGGGACCAGTATTTTTCGCCTGCCTCACCAGGGCTTTTTAGTCTTCCTTGATCCTACCTATTTTTTGGCTTGCGGGATCATTTGTACCCACATGAAAAAGTAATAGCAGGTAGTAGTCCATACTCTTGGCAATCTCGGGTACTGTCTTGGTTTGGGCTGCCTAGGAAGGTGGTGGAGTCACTGTCCCTATATTCCCTCCCATGCTCAATCAAGAACGGAGGTTGCCTTTGCCCCTCCTTTTGCCATTTATGTATTTATAAAAATATTTGTTATTATCCTTCACAGGAGTGGCAAAATTAGGTTCTAATTGGGCTTTCGCCTCTTTAATTTTCTTCCTACATGACCTAGCAACATCCTTAAACATTTCCGAAATCATCTGCCACTCTTTCCAAAGGTGATACACCCTTCTTTCTTCCCTTAGTTCTTTCAAAAGCTCATCAGGCCAGTCATCTTTCCTGTCAGCTCATCTTTCAGCACATGAGGACAGTCTGGTCCCGTGCCTTCAAGATTTTTTTCTTGAAGTACATCCATCCTTCCTGGACCAGTTTGTTTTTACGGGCTGTTTCCCAAGATATTCTCTGAATCAGTCTTTTGAAAAGACCAAAGTATGCCCTTCAGAAGTCCAGAGTGGAAGTTTTGTTGAATGTTTCACCAAACATGGAGAACTCTATTATTTCATGGTCACTGTACCCCAGATGGCCTCCAACCACCACACCTCCCACCAGCTCCTCCCTGTTTCCAAACAGCAGGTCTAGCAGAGCCCCGCCCCTGGCAGGCTTGCTCACCAGCTGTGACAAGAAGCTCTCCTCCATACATTCCAAGAACCTCCCGGACTGCCTCTTTTCCACTGTGTTGAGTTCCCAGCAGATATCTGGCAGGTTAAACCTCCTACAAGAACAAGGGCTGGTGGTCTTGAAACATCCTCCAGCTGCTTATAGAATAATTCATTCATCTCTTCATCCTGGTTGGATTGGACTTCTGCATAAATCCACAAATTACACATTTTACAAGCCATATTTAAAATAATGTAAGTATGACGAGGAGATAATTACTCACAGAAGCAGAAAAGCTCAGCTTTTCACATATCTTAATTAGCTGCCACTATAAATAAAAATTGCTCATGTGAGAATGACATTCAATATCCCCCAATTCAAGGTATTGCAGGAGGCCCAATTAAAAAAAAAAACATCAGAACACTGAACTTAATGCATTGCTGCTGACGCTGGCAGCTTGTGTTCTCTAGCATTTAATCATGGTACTACAAACAATAACGATCCTAAAATTTGGATTAGGCACAAAAAATTAATTTAACATAAATTAATCAGTGAGATTAAAAACCATTGTTGGAGACCGAATCTGTCAAGAGCATGAACGAGCAACTAGAATTTTCATTATTCAAGAAGTAAAATAACATCATCACTAAATTCAGAACGTGATGTTGTTACTGTATTTTTACATGGACTGGCTTAACAGCTCAGTTAAACTGGGCTGAGATTACAGCGCCATTTCATGGAAAAAGAAACTTTTAAAATAGAGGGTTCTTAAATTAATTGTTTTACCCTGGTGTGACTTAGTGACTTTTGATTGAAAGAACACTGGAGAACACAGAGTTTTTTGACTTTGGAAAGATATAAGTAGGTAAAGAAACTGAAAAAATAGGCTGTTAGATTTTAGTCTTTATTTGAAGTACAAATGAAAAATGACAGTAAGTAATTTTCTCTAATATTTATTTCTTCTCTGACTTCATTGTCCATACCCTTCCAAACAACTTTAACAAGTACTTCAAACATCACTTAAACATAAAAAGTTTATAATGGCATGCTATAGGAATTTTTTTGAAAAAAAAAGTTTTTAAACTATGGTTTTTGTTTTATATTATGAAAAAAACTGATTTCACTAGACTGTAAAACCATTATTTAAGGAAGACTGTCTAAAAAACCTCTTATATTTAATGGTGACTATTACAGAAGTACAAATTGAATTACACTTGTAAGGAAAACATACATGAAGTCTCCATAGCTCATTTATTCTGTATAGAAACCTGTATAATTTCTACAGAAATAAGCTTATCTTGTAAATTATATTGCTAATCCATCAAATTCACAGGGCAGAGTAGGTACAGTTTCATATTCATTAGGGATTCACTTATAAAACTGGCACAATTTGGCACAGTCTGTACTCAGCATAACAGTACAAGTTAGAGTAAAAATTGAATCGTACAGAGAGGCAAGTTCAAGGCAGTGAGGATAAAGCATGCTGACAGGACAGCAATAAAATAAGACTCAATTTTTTTAGTATCTGGCTTAGAACTCACCAAACTCATCTATTTTGTTTCAACACCAGTATCTTGAGCATTAAACACTAAAATGAAAATTAAAATGTTTCTTCTATCTAAAGAATTTATAAATCTTCTATTTAAAGAAAAACATTTAAATGGTGATGGTTACAATTCTGAAATACCTGAAATCAAACAGAAATTTCCACATACCTGCACAAAGTCCTTGGAAACAAAATGCTTGTTTCAGGAGGACTCAAAAAGGGTTCAGGAGGACTCACCAAACAGCAAGAATTACACTTTGCCAATTGGCCAAAAGGCTAAAAACGAACTTGTTCCATTAGAGCAAAGAGGAACACAGAAAATGGAAGCAACACAGCAAAGTCAGATGCATTTGAAAATATAACTGGCAGCTCAGAACTCAACTTCTTTTTCAGCTGAAAACCTCCAGTTACATACAAAGAACAGAATCATTTGAAGCTTCAGCTAGACAGGAAATTCTAACCCCTCCCAGATGGCAGTGGAGATGAGGCAAAGGAGACAGACTGCATCTGCTGCACTTCTTAGTAAAGTTTTAAAATTTTATTTTGGCTTGAACTCATTTTTGGGCCACCATGTACAACGACCTGTCTGTTTAGAAAGATCCCATTGGGAGGTCCTGCCTTACCTTTACATATTCAGCTTATCATATTGGGGTCCTATGCTTTTCTGATTTATTTCTCACAAGAGGTCAAGAAGAGTGATCTAGGAAATACTGTAAGACTTTGATTCAGAGAGCACCTATCAGCCAGATGCTCTCTGCAACGCAGTAAAATATATTCTCTGAAAGAGTGATTTGAGTGTTTTAGAACACTGTGGAAGACGGTATGAGGAGCAGCATAATGTATTGTATCAGGAGTCCTCAGCTCAATCATGCGCCTCATGAATATCCTCCAGTAAGACAACACTAATTCAGTTTGCTCTTACCTGTTTCCAAACTGGCAGTAATGAGGAAAATGCCAGACACAGTGGTGCAGCACCTGAAGTGGTGACGCACCAGGGTATGTGCAGCAGTATAGGTACTTCAGGACCAGCCTTCCACTCTCACATCAAAAATACCCAGTTTAGGAGCATACTTGCACTCTGATCTTTTTCAAAAAAATCATGGACAAGCCATGATGATTATTTTTAGTAATCTGTAATAAAACTAAATTTTGAGAAAAATCTGGGGCAACAATGAATAAACAGGAATGTGAAGAATTTAAATATGAATAAGATTTATTTTTAAAAATGGCAAAAGGGTTTCCTGACAGGAAATATATTCTAGAATATTTTCTAATAAACCAGTCTTGGTGAGGAAAAGTATTTAAGAAATAGTTTGATTATAACATTTTAGATAGCTTCTCCAGAACAGTTTCTTGGGAAAAAAACACGCAAACAGCTGTGCAATTTTTTGCATTTTGAGGGTGTAAAAGAGGTGAGACAGGAGCCTAATCTCCATAGGCAGATTAGCTAAATTAATGAAGCAATGTATGCACTTCTGCTTTGCGGTGCTGCTCTGCAGCATTTCTGCCAGAACTTGGCAAAGAAAGATAACATTCCTTAAATTACACAATACCTAATCCTAATATAATCACAGCAGAAAAACAGCTTTTGTATAATTATGCTTATGAATATTTTCTGCCTCTAAGTATGATCTGGAAAATTATAGAAGATGTGCAACTGGCAGGAAGAGGAAGCATCCCCAGCCTCAAGCAGCACAGTGCTTCAGCAAAAAAGATGACCAGCTCATGGGACAACTGTGGATTGACAGATTCTCAAATCACTCTGTTCTCACCATTTAACATTCAATCTTCTTAAAAGCAGAGTATCTTCCATTCCATGGATGTTCTATTCTAGACAACGGATTAATGTCACATATGACTTGTCAAGTAGCCATCAATATAGCCTACATAACAATGCTCTCTCCACTTTCCTATTTCATGATGAGCACATCTGACTCATGCATCTCACTTGTTCTACTTATTTCTACTTTATTCTCCTCTACTAAGAATATTCTACTATTCTGCTAAGTTCATTTCATAACTGAACAGTGACATTACTAGATGATTTCATGGTGAATGATGACATTATTAGGAGAAATTGGATCATAATAATAGATATGGCCATTTCAGATTAATTCATTTTGACAAAGGGTCCGTCTGACTGGACTGTTGCCTCTGAAAGTGCTGTCCCTCAGCCACATCAAAAGTGTCCCTGGATCCTCTGTACAGATACAAGAGACAAAAGGTGACACGCGTGATGTCTGAGCTGCCCTCTGGGGAAGAGGGGCAGTGACCCAAAACCACCCTCTGAAGCTACTCAGTGAAATAAGCAGAGAGCAATTCTCTCAGGCCATCTGTTGTATCAAGAGTGTTTACTGGCAAGGCAACACAGACTCCAGAGGTTGAGAAACATCCCCAGGGAAGTCTGTGTTCCTCAAGACCAACCAAATGATTGTTCAAGTTTCTAGTACTGCCAGAACCCCCCTCCAAAACATGTACCTTCATCTCACTTCATGGTTTTCATACATGATGAATATTTGTACCAACACAAATGAATCTCTATTCACCCTGCCCTGCCTCCTTAAAATTTCTAGCAGAATACTAGGCCTTTTATTTGGATGCTCAGTAATAAGTTGCTGGTTTTGATATTGAATTACTTCATGCATATTTAAAAATATGCTAGATCTCTGAAGTGCTAGTTTCATGTGCAAGTTTCAAAGACTCCATATACTTCCATGTTCAAGTAACTCGCCTGCACCTTTTTAAGCACCAAATATATCAGTCACTAAACAAGAGACCAGTTTATGTCACATACAACTTTCCTGTTCATAATCTAGTATGTTCAATTAGCAACCAGACCAATTTAGGGCTCACATTTCTGTTCCACATGAACTTTACTCACTTGAATATTACTTAATCTTAGATACAGAAAATAGCAACACATTCAATCTCCTGTCCCTCTTTTCTATGTAATGAGCATTTTTCATACATTTGGTAATTTTCCTGTTTAACATAAAAGGACAGACATATACCCTGGTTTGATACTGCAAACATTACATAATCAGAGAATCACAGAATAAGCTGAGTTAGAAGGGACCCGTAAGGATCATCGAATCCAACTCCTGGTCCTGTACAGCACCATACTCAAGTCACACCATATGCCCAAGAGCACTGTCCAAATGCTTCCTGAACTCTGTCAGGCTTAGTGCTGTGACCACTTCCCTGGGGAGCCTGTTCCAGCGTCCAACCACCCTCTGGGTGAAGAACCTTTCCCTAATATCCAACCTAAACCTTCCCTGACACAACTTCAGGACATTCCCTCAGGTCCTGTCACTGATCACCACAGAGAACAGATCAGTGCCTGCCCCTCCTCTTCCCACACGAGGAAATCGTAACTGCGATGAGGTCGCCCCTCAGTCTCTTTTTCTCCAGGCTGAACAGACCAAGTGATCTCAGCTGTTCCTCGTACGGCTTCTCCTCAAGGGCCTTCAGCATCTTTGCTGCCCTCCTTAGGACATTCTCTAATGGCTTTATATCTTTCTTATACTGTGGTACCCAAAACTGCTCTCAGCACTCGAGGTGAGGCTGCCCCAGCTCAGAGCAGAGAGGGACAATCCCCTCCCTTGCCCAGCTGGCAAGGCCGGGCCTGATGCCCCCCAGGACATGCTTGGCCCTCCTGGCTGCCAGGGCACTGCTGACTCATATTCAACCTGCCACTGACCAGGACCCCCAAGCCCCTTTCTCTGTCTCGGCCTTCCCACCTCTCATTCCCCAGTCTGTCCATACATCCAGAGTTGCCCCATCCCAGGTGCAGAATCAGCACTTTCCCCTGTTGAATTTCAAATGGTTGGTGATTGCCCAGTTCTCTAATTTGACAAGTTCTATCTGCAGGACCTCCCTACCTTCAAGAGAGTCAACAGCTCTTCCAAGTTTTATATCATCTGTGATGTGAACTTGCTTAGTATCACTTCCAGTCCTGCATCCAGGTTGTTAATGAAGATGTTGAACAGTACAGGGCCAAGAATGGAGCCTGAAGAATCCCACCAGTGACAGGTCACCAGTCTGATGTCACCCCATTCACTATCACCCTTTCTGCCCCACCCACGAGCCAGCTGCTCACCCATCCCATGATGTGTTTATCCAGCTGTGTGCTGCACATTTTGTCCAGGAAGGATACTGGGAGAGACATTATTGAAAGCTTTACTGAAATCCAAAAAAAGTACATCCACTGGCTTCCCTTGATCAAGGGAACCCATAAGGTGCGTTACCTTGTCATTATCAGGTTTGATAAGCAGGACTTTCCTCTCATGAAGCCGTGCTGGCTCTGACTGATGACTGTGTTGTCTTTCAGGTGTTTTTCAATACCTCCCTGAATAATTTTCTCCATAACTTTACCAGGCACTGAAGTGAGACTGACAGGCCTGTAGTTTCTAGGGTCCTTCTTCTTGCCCTTCTTGGAAATCATGACAACATCTACCACCTTCCAGTCAGCTGGGACCTCTCTGGATTTCCAAGACCACTTAAAAATCATCAAGAGAGGTTTTGTAGTGTCATCAGCTAACTCTTTAACGACTCTTGGATTAATCCAATCAGGCCCCATAGATTTGTAGGAATCCAGCTGGAATAGCAGATCCCACACAATTTCACGGCCGACCAAGAATTGATCATTCTCATAGTCATGATCCTTCAGGTCAGGGCAGACACCGTCTCGTTCCATCATTTGTGTTGAAGATGGAGACAGAGACTGCATTAAACACCTCTGCCTTGTCCATGTCCCTGTTTGTGAGGTGACCATCCTCATCTTGTAACAGGTCAATGCTATTTTAACACTGCCGATTGACAATATATTTGAAAAAACTCTTTTTATTGTCCCCCACAGTTCTGGCCAGCTTCAGCTCCATTTGAGCTTTGGCCACACAGATTTTCTCCCCAGAGTGGCAGCAGCATCTCTGTATTCTTCCCATGTCACCTGACCTTGCTTCCACTGGGCTTACACCTTCCTTCTTTGCCTTATTTTCCAAGAGAAGATTCCTGTTCAGCCAATCCGGCCTTCTGCTCCTCTTGCTTGACTTCCGACATTTGGGAACTGCTGCTCTGCGCCCTTTGGAAGGGATGTTCAAAAGGTGGCCAGTACTGATGGACCCCAGCACCTGCAAAAACATTTCCCAAGGGGATCTTACTAATTCCATGAGCAGCCTGAAGTCTGCTCTCCTCACATCCAGAGTTGAGGTTTTGCTGGCACTTCTCCTCCTGTCAACAGAGATTTTAAACTCTATCACTTTGTGGTCCCTGTGGCCAAGATGGCTGCCAATCTCCATTTCACTCATGACATCCACTCTGTTGACAAGCAGTAGATCAAAGAGGGCAACGTTCCAAGTCGGCTCCCTAAGGATCTGTTTCATAAAGTTGTCATCCAAGTTTTCCAGGAATCTTCTGGCCTGAGTTGTATCAGCTGTGTGATACTCTCACTTAATGTCTGGCAAGTTGAATTCCCCCATAAGGACAAGGGCAGTTGACTTGGAACTGTCCCTTGGTTCCTCAAAGAATCATCAGCATCATCATCCTGGCCAGGAGGTCTGTAGTAGACTCTCATGATGACATCCTCATTATTTGTTTGCCCCACGATTCCAGAGGCTCTCAACTGTGCCACTGCCAACTGTGACCTCCATACATTCTAATTCTTCTATTACACCTCTCCACCTCTCCCTAGAAAAAGAATTTTACTTAAAGAAGCACTCTTTCTAGCACTGGAAGATGCAGCACTGAACTTTAACACACAAGAAAAAAAAAAAAAAAACAACCTGGGAAACAGCAGCACAGTCATTCTTTGTAGCAGTTTTGGAGATAACTGAAACATTTTGGAAAATAAAAAAAATCCCATTAATTACGGAAGAGAAGCATATAACGGGTTTGACTAGAAGATGGGTGTAACAACTAAATATATCTATGCTACAAGAAGCAAGTTGTGAGATTATCACTTATGACCATGATACGTGTAAGGCACAAACTGGTTAAATTATTAATTTCAACTATAATTTAATCATAACTAAATCATGCTGGGGAATGAAGAACTCAGAAATACTGGAAAAAACCCCAATGTGTTTTTCTAAGGAACCTAGACGTTTAATGCTACAGAACAGGAGAATAATGCAGGAAAGACTTCATCAGTTACAATAATTCAGATATTTTCCCATAGAAAACAGAAATCAAGGATTGAGCTGGACAGCATTCAGTAGTCAACCAACTTTGGAGACCATGCATCCTCTTAATAAAGTAGATGGCACAACCCAAATCTTTTGGGATCATGCCATAGCCAACTATCATGCATCTCATATAATGGTACTGGAAAATGATTATCTAAACCAAACACATTTCTACAGAGGCCTTTAGGAGTTTTCTGCACCTCTTAATGTACTTGCAACACTCTTATGGCAAAGCATTTTTCAGTACCTTTATGCTTTACCAGACAAAACGCAGCACAAATGAAATGCATCTACTTTCCTCAATTTGTGAGGTCTCCTATTTCAAATAAATAAACCTTTAAATTGGTAGTAAGAACTACTTTAATTCATGGCATTGGGTATACTAATAAGAGAATGACACAAAATTATCTCTATATCAAATAAAATTTAATAATTTCCCATAGAGAAGAGTACAAAAAATTACATTACTCATTGTATAATACTAACTTTAAAAAAAAAAATCCATCAGGAATAGTTAGCTGAAGACATTAGCTAGGAAAAAAGAGTACCAGGTAAATGTGTACTGCTAGATATTTCTGTCAAAATTTTCAGATACCTATGAAGACTTCAATGTTATATAAATCTCTCAAAGCAAGGAATGGCCAAAATAAAATGCTTGTTCAAATTCTTTCAGACTTACTTCCTGATGAGTGTTATTCCATAAGCAACTGGTAACTTTTTTTTCACCATGTCATTTTATTGTCAGAGAAGTCCTGTGAAGAATCAAGATATCCATGTTTTATGGATAGAATTTTTCTGGAGCACTAGGGCACCAGTGCAAATCACAGTCCAAGTACTCCAATTTTAGCACCTTCTAGAAACTCCGCAATAAGATAAGAAAGTAATATATTCTCCATGCCAGCATTTAACTACTTTAACCATGTCCATCTCTCCCTTCCCTGCCCTCCTTTTCTCATTTGCTTCCCTACCGACATTTTAGAAACAGATAAAGGAAAGGATTTATAAAAAACCATCAATCATAGTACCCCCAGCTCATTTCAAAGTACTTAGTGTGTCTTTAGGAAGTGTGGCAAGATAACACAAGAAGCAAAAAATATAAACACAAGACCTTGTACCTAAAGATAGTATACTCATTTTTGAACGCTTGACTGAAACTATTACTATGCTTTAGTTTCTTAAATACTGTAAAAATCAGCTTCACAGTTGCATAACATGCTGTATTTTACCATACTGCCATTTTCATGCAATTACCAACTAACAAAATACTTCCGATAAATATACCTAAGCATTTTATTAGAAGCATAGAAAAACATAGCCAGAAAATAAAAAACTGACTTATTAAAATTGATACTTCTAATAGGTGCCCATAAATGCTTCATTTTTAACATTTTCATCTTTACAGATAATACTTGATGCTTAGTGTATTACATTCCAATTAGCGCACAAAATAACTCAGACAGCAATGCTGAAACAACAAAAACACCAGTGATACTGCAGTCTCATTATTAAACAGTAACATTTGACAGCTCTTAAAAAATGCTATAAAACCTGTGCTATCAGAAGTCATCTTACAAGCACAGTACTCTATTATTTTCCTCTCTACAAAATGAGGATATTCCTGATATAAATCATATTTGATCTATGTGTCCAGAAAAAATCAGGAGTCTTAAGTAATGTCCCTCTCCTCAACAGCAAGACTCTCAAAGGGTTACAAGACAGAAAGGTGACTGTCAACCAACAGATGAATGTCTCAAGAGAGTATTTTTCCAGAAAGTAATTAATAAATAAAGAAACAAATAATAGTAAATAGTATATAATGGACAATACTATTTCCTGAAGAAAATCTGTGCAGTGTGCTCAGATTATTTACTTACATTGAACACCTTCCATATCTTGGGGTTTTGAGCATATGTAAAAACATATTTGCTTATTTGCAATAAGCAAACTGTAATTATTCAAGCAGCCTAAAGACTTTTAAAAGAATCACTCCAGTCCTATAGGGAGAAAAGAAATAGAGGGTTATATAGCATGGAAACTGATAAAGTGGGACTGCCTTCAAAACTTGTTGCTCAACAACACAGTTATTGCTGTACAAAGGTTTCATTTCCCATTCTCTAAATATGCTAGTCAAACTTTTCCTTCCTGAGTAAACAGGTCTGAATTTTGAAGCATTTTTTTTTTAAGTTTTAACTATATGACAAAGGCTGATCAGGATTAAAAGGCTGTGAATGTCTCTCTGGGAATGAATACTTTTCTGTGCACTAGTGTCTCTGTGTAGGGGCTGGAGAGCAAGATGGTTCACCCAGTGGATTAACACTCACAAAATGGGTATCATAGAGGGGAAAAAAAATCTCAAAGTCATATTCAGTCTTTCCTCACCACACAGACGTTGCAAAGTCTGCTTAAATATGAACAGGGACAGAAGAGGCCTGACATTTTTCTTTGTTTTAAAGGGAGATTTAGGGTAGCCCCTCCTTTCCCTAGAGGTGAGTCATGATTTACTATTAGCACATAATGACCTCAAAACGAGCCAACTACTCCCCCACAAAGTTAGTATTTTTCTTCTACCTTCTTCCATAAAAATGATGATTAACCAAGGACTATGATTACTTTCTAGAGGAACACTTCCAAAGGATTGTCTCTTGGAAAAGTGGGTAGGAACATTAAAAAGCTTTGCTGTCCTAACATCTTCCTGGTAGAAAACAATACATTTAATGTTCCTTTCATATTCCTCTCTCAAATTTGAGCCAAGTCTGGCAGAAGATTCTGAAAAAAGACAGGCAACACATCACGCAGCTATGCAACAAAAATGAAAACTTTTTTTAAAAACCCAGCAAAACAAAGTAGAGACAAATAAATTAACCAACAACGGAGATGGATAGAAAACAACCTAAAGAAATTTAAAACTTGTTTGTAACTCTTGGCCACGGTACCGAGGATTGCCAAAGTCTGTGGGGGAAAAATTTGTTTGTAGGACATAATTTCTCATGGAAGCAACTGAATGAGTAGAACATAATCACGTCTGGAAAGAACTGTGCTCCAACTTTCAGGCAGCACAAACCAGACAGACAGACAAGCTGCTGAGACAGTGATGTCATGCTCAGTGCCCAGTTTTCTAAGCTGCTCTAGACCCCAAGGCAGCTGCTGATGTGCTGTGGAAGCAAATTTTGTTTTGGAGAAAAAGGATTCAAGCACAGAAAATGCTCAATGCTTCTAGACCAAAATACTTCAAAATATTAACAGCAAGAAAAAAAAAAAAAAACCAAAGCAAACAAAGCTCTGCCAGGCTTTTCTCACAAAGTGAAATTTCCTGAATGGCCCTAGGGTCTTCTCTGTACTTGGGACCCAAGTTTCATCTTAGGTGGAAAAGTCTGGGTTTTCCAACTCTGTTCATATGTTTATGTTTAAGGTAGGTCCCATTCCTGCTTAGGAAATTCCTCTGTTCTATGACAATCTCTTGATAACATACACAGACTGCTACCAGGGACTTCTATAGTAACTGGTAATTTTGAAAAAACAGGTACGTCCACAAAACTATTGAGTAGGCTGAAGCAAACCTGAAGTAATATAAATTTTAATTATTCATTTAGCAGTCTAGTTACTTGCCTTCTTTCTTTTCTTTTTTTATGCCAGCTGAGCTTTTCAAATAACAATTTCATCTCCGCTGATGAATAATAAAACTTGGTAGTACAGAATTTACCAGATTTCAGAGAGTAAAAAGTTAAATTACATGTTAAAAGGTACTTTAAATCACCAAAGACATCAAAAAAACTCCACCCTCTTGAGAAACAGACTGTTACACTTTCATGTTCTGAACAAATTTTCATTTGTCTTAGCAAACCCCATCTCCTTATTAGTTCTCAGTATGAACTAGATCTAGAATAAGACTTTCATTCAGTAATTACTAAGTCTTTAGGCCATTACAGTGCAAGAACCAAGCTGTGCAGAAAAGTGTACTACAATTTTCAATACACGGAGGAGATTCTTGGCTGAACCTAAAATTCATCTGCTAACCCAGTGCTTGACCTCCCTTAACATGAACTCATCCTCAGAAGTGATTCTGTATTTTTAGTCACAACCAAATAGCTTTCTTATAAGAGCTCTTTAACCAACCTCAGGCAAAACTGCCTCATCAGCCCACCAGAAGAAGTTTGCTCCTCATTTACACAGTACATCTATGGCTAAGTGCACACAACCTGCAATCACTGCTTCTGCCAGCAAGAATGCAGGGACAGTGGCAGTTTGGGAACAAGTGAATACCAGTGATGCATTATACTGGATGCATTCCCTTTATGTGCTTTTCTAGTAAAAGCATGATATTTCTTTCAAGTGCTGCTGCTAAATGCTAGTCCATATAAAATTAAAATCACCTTACAAGATAAGATTTTGTATGCCTTCAGAAGAACTTCCAGTTAATTCACCTTCAAATATTCTTCAAATATTTCCCCTATATTAATATACAAAAATTCAGAAACATGACATTCAATCCATCTTGATTTCCCTTTGAACAATGGGCCTTACAGTTAATGAAAAAAACAAAGGTTTGAAAATAAAAACTTTTGATATATTTATAGACTCTAGCTAAACTATAAGATATTTTAAGCCCTAGTGGATCAGTAAAGCCTCTTAACAAAACTAGTGCTAATATTCTGGAAAAACCAGTAAGGTGAAAAATCTTATGTGCGCTTCACATTATACTAAAAGCATATCACCTTGATTAAAATACAGCTTCTACAGATTAGCTGTTCTGGAAGTTCATTATCAAACAGTGAATTGACTAAAACTGATATTTAAACTAAAATATGTTTCCTTCTTTTCAACTATGAAACACTGCATAGAGACCGAACTGTCTCCAGTACTGGACGCAAACAGCTGTGATTCCACCGACACATGCATCAGCCCTGCTCAAACATATAGATTATTTTAAACTAAGGACACAGGAAACCAAAAAAACATGCAGAATCACTCAGCAGCTCAGGTGACTGCCACCAGATTGAGACACACCGGGGCACGGACAGTGAAGGGCTTGGAGCCTACCATGCAGAGGAACAACAGCTGGAGAGTCATTTCCATCCTGCAGCTCACACAGCAGCTGGGCTTTGCTCTAAAGAGGCTCATAGATTTCTCTCGCTCTAATTCATTCTTAAAGCCCATCTGGAAGTAGACTTAATGTGAGTCTACTCACATTAAGAGTAGAAGGGGAGTTAACAGGGGAAGGAGGACTGAGCAAGTGGAATGTGGTTTGGAGAGTCTCAGTAGGAACACTAAATCAGGGAGTGGCATTCCTAAACCACAACAGCCTTATGTGGTGCATAATGTGGGGCACAAAGGGTTGAGATAACAGCAGATCTGCCCAGAGCAGACTGGAAACTAATTTGATCTAGGCATTTGTTGTATTAGGTATGGAGCTGCTGGTGACAATGTTGCTTGGTCTGTTCATGTGGCTGTGGCATGCCAACTGTATATATTCCCCTATGTGCAGTATGTGCTCCTCGTGTTGATATTTTTCAGAATGGGAGAGAGATCAGGATGGCTTTGTTGATGCACTGTGAGATATCATTTTATGACATGATAACATCAAGGACAATGAGGGTCATTTGGGATGTGTGTTCAGTGCTGAAGGTAGCACCCTCAGGTGCTACCTTTGGGAGTCCATTAATAATAGCAAGTCAGTGACAGGGAAACAGGGTAGGATGATTTTCCCCAGCCTTTCACTTCAAGTTCTTCTTTCAGGCCTGTTACAGCAGCTTTTGAGAATTCTGAAGTCCCTTTCTATGTTAAAGAAAGTATGTTCTTGTTCCTAAGTCTACCAGGTCTCCTCAGAGACCTACATCATGTTTAGAGTCAGGAAAGAGATTTCTAGGAAGATAACTCAGAGATCTGGCCCAAGGGTGGATAGTTATGAGTGGCATGGAGGGTGGGAGAAAAAATGGGCCGGGTTTTAAAGCACTATTCTCCTCCAATGGTTTGGAAGTTCACCCCCTGAATAACTATAGGACTCTGTTAAAGTGGCAGAATATTTCAAAGAAAAATGGTGTGGCAGTTCCACAGAGGAAGGAAGTTCTACAATGTGCCTGGACCCTGGCTACTATTTATTGGACACTGCTTGATACTAGACAGCACCCTCAGGGGGAAGAGGAGGAAAGCAGAGAAATAGGCACTGGGACCACTCAAACTGCAGGTGAACCAAGGAACAACCCATGCCAGTAGCAGTTGCTCCTATACAGACAAAATACAGGATAAAATCAGTTCACTTAGTGAGGGATGAAGAAGTAGAACCCTCACAACAGGAGGCAGGGCCAAAGATAATCACCCGATTCCTAGCTCCAAGTCAGCTGCAAGATATGCGAGAAGATTTCAGTTGGGTGAGCCCCTGCTGACCTGGCTGCTCCAATGCTGGGCCTAGAACGGCCCATGAGATGAAACTGAATGGTAGTAAAGCCAAGCAACTGGGATTCCTGTCTCAGGATGTGGGCATTGATAAGGGGATTGGGAAGAGGACAGTACATGGATTACTATCTGGAGTCAGGGAAAAAAGGGATCTGAAACCTGCTACACTCAAGCCGCCTCTGAAGTGACTGGCACCAAAGCACAGCTCCTCCTGGCACCCTGACTGACAGTGCTGGGCTGGATGTTCAAAGAGACAGTCCCCTACACACATCATGCTACTGATGTTACACGGAGTAAGCAGATTGCACTGATCAGACAGCAAGCTCAAACAGGAAACCCCAATTGCTCAGAAATCCTGGAAGTCATCATGAACTGGCCCAAAGGTGAAAATTTCAGACTATCAGACTATGAGACAAGGAGAAGGAAAAGACGACACATGCTGACGAGGGCCCACCAATTAATCAGCTACCAGATAATGAAAAGCAATATGCTCGCTTTAGTGATGGCTCCTGCCATATTGGCAAATTAAGGATGAGTTATTTCTGGTTCGGTGGGCCCTTGACAACTCAGATCATCTGGTAAGAGATGTAACGTACAGATGGGCTCACGAGTGAGGGGTGGACTTAAACACGGACACTATTTCCCAGGTGATGTGTAACTGTGAAACATTTGCTGCAATCCGCAGGCCAAATGGGTAAAGCCTCTGTGGTATGGTGGATGATGGTCGAAATATAAATATGAGGAGGCCTGGCAGATTAATTACATCACACTCCCACAATAGCACCAAAGTAATTGCTGTGTGCTGACATACAGGTAAAGAACCACTGGATGGCTGGAGATGCACCCTGTGCCTCACACAACTGCCTGAACACCACCTTGGGCCTTAAAAAGCAAGTCCTGCGGTGACAGGGCACCCCAGAAACAACTGAGCTGGACTACAGGACTCATTTCAAAAATAGCCTGATAGACACCTGGGCCAGAGAGCACAGTACTGAGCAGGTAGATCATACTCCCTG
This sequence comes from Eulacestoma nigropectus, assembly GCA_013397775.1. Lineage (NCBI taxonomy): Eukaryota > Metazoa > Chordata > Aves > Passeriformes > Eulacestoma > Eulacestoma nigropectus. The sequence continues at coordinate 125,155 of VZTE01002092.1, forward strand.
TCATGCACCAGCCCCTAGTAAAATTGAATCTGTGCAAATTTCTGCTGATCCAGCAATTTCAGGTCTTGAGACTTCACGGGACTAAGAAATCACATGTCAGCTGGTCTACAGCATACTGAAATATATTGGCTGTCACTCTCCAGCACATTGCTTGGGCAAAATAGATCCTCTTGAGGTGCACAGAGATAGCAAGGCTGCTGTGCTCCTTGATAGGCTGTTGTCAAAGCTAATCGACCTAATAAAAATAAGTCAGGTGCGCCTTTCTCTATAACAAGAACCACAGGCACTTGATTGATGTGCCTAAAGATTTATGTAATATTGCAGAAGCAAGCAAGATACTGTCTCCCTTCCCCCTGCTCTCACCACTAGCAATCTTGCAGGGAAAAACCTACTAAAAGACCCTATGTGCTCTGATGAGCACATCATATGTGTTCTCCTGGATTATAATCATTCTCCACCTCTGTTTAGGTAAAATGAACATACTGATTTCAGGTTTTCTCTGATCAGCATTTTCTTCACCTGCAAGTTGTCTGACAAGCCAAGACTTTATTTTTCAACATTGTCCTAAAAATGCAGACAGTGTGTGCAATATTCTCACGTCCTTCTCGACCACTCCTTACTGGTGAAATCAACTCTCCTCACAGTCAGGATATTCAGTTTTATAGATTTGAAGGTCACTGTACATCATTTTGCTGCAATGTTACATTAGGTTCTCTTGCAAAATTGCTTGTTAACTATGACTTCTAGATCCCTTTTATAACTTCTCCTTTCCAAAATACTATTCTACTCTTACAGAGATGAGATTTGCATTTCTAATTGCTTGGTATACAACCATTTTGACAGTATTTAAAAACTGCCCTTTGTTTGAATGCGCTTAGTTTATAAAATTTTTCAAGTTGCTATCTATGCCTTTCTGCAAAGTGCCACCTGCCCATTTTATTAACAGCAAATCTATTCATCTCTAGATCATAAAGTATTGGAAAGCATTAGATGGAATGCCCTGAAGAACGGCAGTAGAAATATTTCTGTTCAGTGATGCTAAAAAATTGTGCATGACTATCTCGACATGAGTTTGAAGGATAATTAGCAGCAAAAAAAATTGTAGCTATAATTGTGCAGTATTAGATCAGCTCCCAGTAATGCAGCCACTAGTACAAAAGGGGAAGGCCAGGTTTATGCCCTAAATCTCCCACTCGTGCCCTCAACACAAGCTCACTAACATCCAGAGCAAGGTAACAGAGCTCTCCTGTGCACCCTGCCTCCTGCCCCCTCTCTCCTGACACTGAGGGCCTCTTGCTCACACAGGCTCACCAGGCTGGTTCACGGCAGCTGCCAGCTGCACACTCAAGCACAGCACAGAGCATTGCAAGAGATGACACTGACGAGCAGGGAGAGGACTAAACTTTGCGTTTTAAAATCACACATTTCAGAGGCATTTTCAATAGATGTCCCTAGTATTAATGATTCCTTTTCTGATATGCTTCAACAATGTTATTAGACATATGCCAACAAGAGCATCAGTTACGGACTTCTTGCAGCTATATGCTGTACTTAAACATATCAGATTTATTATATGAAGCCACTAAGTTTCTTTCATTCTCATTTGAATAATATACGTCAAGAGACGTATATTGCTCCTGGACAAAAATACCATTTGAATAAACCATATTATCTTACAAACTTTAAATTAGTTGTATTCTCTAATGAGAATATATTCTTACAGTCACGGCAGAAAGTGTTACAGGCCATCAGTATCCAATTGTGAATTCCAACATAACATGTTGAGCACATTCAGACAAATCTATTGCAATTCTTCATAGACAATTTCCCTGTCACAGGTTTTTTTTTCATAATTCATCAGTGACTGTAACAAAGACTTACCAAGGCCTCACCATGACTGTGACAGGAAATACAGGAAATAGTGTCTGCTCTACAGGAAACAGGAATGGGTAGTTATCACATGCATAGATTTGGATTTCCTATACTCACCTAATACAAATATTTTTACAACAGTAATAATAATAAAATGTCTCCTCCCTTAAAAATAACCTGAAGAAGGAGCGGAAAAAATGAAGCTAGAAACACTATATTAAGATTGAAATACTGACTAATGTTAGTCTCCCATGGAAAAAGATCAGGTCAAACCAAAATGAACACACACCTCCAGAACATCCTGCAAAAATTTGCAGTCATCAAAACCCAAAAGTTTCTGGGATTAACCCCACTTCGCTTTGGCTCCAGCCATACCATCTTCAAAAGACAAGGATAAAAGCCCTGATAATTGAAGTGTAAATGGAGGACGGCATGTTGGAAATCTGGTATTAGGGAGTAGGGCAGCATGGCACTCCATGGCCCAAAGAAAACAACCAGGCATGAAAGAAAATGAGAGAGGATGTGAGACTGAAAGTCCTTTCATCTAACAGCGTGAAGCTGTGACTGGATGCTACCAGTACAAATCTTGCTCAGAAAATACATATCCAGGTACAGGACCATTCACGTGAGACCACTGATACTGCAATTAAACACTAAGTATAGTCCCACCAGAAAAAGAATGCAAAGACTAAAAGAGCTGACCAAAACCTTCAGAGGGAATCTTCAGCAATAAAGCAGAAAGTGTTTAGACTAGCTCACATTCAGTATCTAGTAATTCTAGTGATGATGAATTTCCTATACAAATGTAAGGTGAAGCACAGATCTTTATGAATCTAAAATGCCAGCTGGTGCTTCAAATAGTTCCTTAATAGTGCCTACCAGCAAAACATACAATGGAAGAAAGCAATCTGCTTGTTCTGTTAGAATCCATGTAAAAAACCCCAATGAATAAGCATAAAATCAATTTAAAAATCTGCAGTCAAATTTTCAAGATTAAGTTATTTTCATATATTCATCTTTCAGGTACTTTTGAATGTCTCATGAGATCTTTTTCTTAAGTTTCATGAACATTTCATCTATTTATCTACTACTCTAACTGGACTTAATACTTCAAAAATCTCTTTGTTCGTATATCACTTTCAGATATTGTTACAACCATTATGATGTTTAAAAATAAATAAGGAACACAGTAGAAAAAGTCAGGAATTACAGTAGCATTACTTGAGACCCCATGACTGCTTTCACTTTTCACAGGGGATCAAACAGCTTCTCATCACAGGAGTAACCAAGTATGGCATCTGGCTAGCTAGCACTGGCTGGAAGGCACACACAGCCTTGCAGTCATTCAGGATTTTAGTGGGCACTTAAGGAACAATTTCAGTTATCTGAAACATCACTGCTGGCACTGAAAGACACAGATATTTACAATATTCACTACTGATGCCCATTAAGGTACAGGATGACATTTATGAAACTGTATACATTACCAGTAAAAGCACTGTCATTCGCTTTTAAATAACCACTGAAATCACCATAAAAATAATTAAAAACCAAAACCAAAATAATAAAATAATTCATTTGCTAGAAAGGATGGAAATAACAATACAATTCCAGTGCCAGCAGCATACACTCTGTAAGGACTAACAGCTTGGTTTAGTGACTACGATTAGTGTTGGGTTCCTCTTCAGTCACTAGGCAACAGTCTGCTGGGTTATGCTGTAGGTTTACCTGAAAAGCACGTTGGAAATATTTTCTAGAAACCCACAGTTTTTCTCCTCTGACAAGTAACTAGTACTTAATTTTACTGTTAGTAATCTCAAGTACCAGGCAACATAAAAGAGCTACTTATAATCACTCTTAAAGAATTATTTATAGACTTCTAGTAAGTTTAATGAGAGATAATTAGTATGAATAAGCATAACTTACATAACACATTGGTGTTTCTTTCAGAACAATTACATAATGATACAATTAAATACAACTGAAACAATAAGAGTTTATTCACATGTATCACTGCTCCAACAGATCTCCATCTCCCTCAAACATGCTACAAGACAAGACAGTAAAGCAATGGCTGAAAACCTTGCCATCACTAAAACCACTGGATTTTGCCTACAGAAGTGAGATACTTGCGAACTGGTAAAATACATGGCATCTACCTCAGAGTTTCCTTACTATATTAAAACCGCTGAAAGATTTTTCATTTTTCTAGCTATATATGAAGACCAGGTTTAAAACCTGCCTATTTAACATAGTTTCTCCTCATGAGATCCAGTTTCTGAGAGGCAGAAAGCCAAGCTCTTCTCCCCACTCCTTGTTTAGTTTAAGACGGCTGTTGCAAGAGTCCTCTGCCTTCCTCCACAGGACCATCTACTCAGGGACACACAGAAAAAGCACATAGATGCTTCTACTTCCATGTCCAATTACCCACAGCATTTGGAGTGTCACTGTCCACAGAGCCTCTGAACCTAGGCGATGTTAAAAGTCATGTCACTTGTCCCTCATCCAGAAGCAAGTTAATCAGTTTCTCCATTTGCATGATGAAGCACTATTTTACCACCAAATGCAACCCAACTGTATATTTTTAATATATTAACTTACATTTCAGTACAATATGCTGCTGGCATGTCCTCTGCTACACCTGAGATACATTAAAATGTTACTGGTGAACAGAACACTTAATCTGAAACAGAATAAGGATTTGCCAGAATGTCCTCATTCTTTAAACTGATCCCCTTATAGGACCAGGGCTAAATAAACATAGTAGACACATGAAACACAGACACCTAAACTACACAACAGCATCAGCAAATGTCTTTGTGTAAGGCAGAGAAACCTGGTGGTATGTGTCACTGCTCTGCTGCCATTACATGGGGCATACATTCTTACTCCTCAGTTCTGTGATAAACCATTTCCCTTCGTGATCGCACAAAAAATATTCAGGTTCAGAGTTTGACAGTGGCACAGAAAATAACTGATAAAACCATGAAACTGCCACTGAGAAGAGACACAGACTTCCTAATGCCATGTTACTGAAGTGCAGTGAAACCTCAAGTTCCTTTTGTTGTAGCAGTGATGTACACAAATGACAAACATGCATACTTCTGCATGTAAACACAGGACAAGAGGACACAGTCTCAGGGCAAGAGGACACAGTCATAAGCTACGCCAGGGAAGGTTTAGGTTTGTCATTAGAAAGTTCTTCACAGAAAGAGTGATGGGGCATTGGAATGGGCTGCCCAGGGGGGTGGTGGAGTCACCGTCCCTGGAGCTGTTTAAGAAAAGACTGGACGTGGCACTCAGTGCCATGGTCTAGTTGACAAGGTGGTGTTGGGTCATAGGTTGGACTTGATGACCTCAAAGGTCTTTTCCAACCTAGATAATTCTGTGATAAGAATGCACATGCACACTTAATTATTTTTTTAAAAAATCTACACGTGGAAGAACAAAAAATCTCTCAATGGAATAAATCTGAACTAGGTTAGGTTAGTTGGTGAAGAGGTAATTAGGTTATCCAGTCTCCAAATTCAAATGTACAAAAGTACTCACTCATACTGCATGAGGAAAATTATTATTTATTATTATTAAAATTATGTACCTGTTTAAATATGTACATAATATTAGGCTGAGGTCAAAGCCATAAATTAAAACTTCTACGGTGGAAGACTTGGCTCCTTTAAGGAAAGATGGTTATTTTTGAGACTTTGTTCCACCTAATGAAGCAAATTTGTACTGCACTTCATTTTGGATGACTCAACACTGCAAAGTGCAGCATTTATTACCATTTAAACCATAAGCAGTACAGTTTTCCAAAAGCAGAATCATACCTCCTAATCTTGGCCAAGATGGTGTCAGTTTTAGGCATCACGCACATTGGTGGCTGCAGCTGGCTGAGCTGTACTTTGAGCTACCTATGTAGCTCGGCTGTGGAGCTAAATTTAGCCCCAGCTGGATAAACTGCCAAGAGAACCTGCAGCAGTACTTGTGCTGGTTAACCCAAGCCAACATCCTTACTGTTGGAGCTACAATACTCGATAGAGGAGTTGATGTTTAATAATTAAATTGCCTTTACCACCATGTCATTGATGAGAAAAGTATAATAATATTACCATAGAAACTGAAGCAGAAAGGCAAGACTTGGTGAAATGATTTCAGGGAGTTTCCCAGCAGATTTCCCAGCACGTTGATTAGCATTCCTCCCACAGAAACCCATTACCTGTCAACAGAAGAGCCTTAATGCAACTGGAATCTACACAAACTGAATAGATTTACCACAGCAGAGGAAAAATGCAGGGGAAAAATATTTTTTAAATAAATAAAAAGCCCCCTAAACACCAAAGAGAGAACCAATTATTAAATTATCAGGTTACTTATGATGATGAGGAGTATTCTGACAGAAAAGTTCACATAGGTTCTCATCAGAAGCAGATCATGCAATTACTTCAACTAATCCATTAAAACCACTTACTCTTTTCTGCAAGGCTTTTTCTTCCTGCATTTCCTTAAAGCCCTAAGGGTACTTCTGGAAGCACACATGTATATATAAATGTTCATAACAGAGCTTCTTCCTTCACATACCACGTCTTTTCTCATTCAGTTCTACAGCCAAGGTAAATACTTTCACTTATCTTGTAGGCAAAACCCCCTAAGATTAGCTTGAGCCTGTGGAATTAAATGTTACAAGTACACTCCCAGCGCTGTCTGAGTGATGTCTGTCTTGAAAGCAAAGCAGGCACAAGCTCTGCCATTCACATTCTGTGCAGCAATCAGACTTCCTACTTTGGTCTGGCTGCTCAACATCAGCTGTGACCTTAAAATAAGCTCAGAAAGATCTGAACATATAGAAACAGGAATTCAGGCAGATAAAAGCAGTCTGAAAATTAAAGAGGAACTTCCAATATGACAAATATCTGGTTATATTACTCATAAAAACATCCCATTCTTCAGGGTTACAAATGTCTCATGAAAGTCTAACTACTAAGGGATCATGTGAATACTTCATTTTGCTGTTTGGTTCTAATGAAGGTTTCTTTTTAAAATATTAATGTAAGTATTATGGAAAAAATCGCATTTAAACCTTGGGGTTTTTTCTTTCTTTTGTTTTTCTATACATTTACATTAAAAAACAAACAAAAAAGAAAAAACCTGAAAAGTGTTTTGAGTTCACACTTCCAATAAAGTAAAGTCAATGGTAAGTAGTAATTAGTTACTAATATGAAAACATTATCTGCATATCAAAATTCTCAACTTTTTTTTTAACAACAAAAGCTTTGTCATGTTTGGAATCCTTTGACTGTATTTATCTGTACAAAAATGTGCAAAATAATCTCTCATCTCTTCTAACTTATTTTATGTTTTGACAATAACAGATTTTAGTCACAGCAGTTGTGAGGAGGCACATTTCTGAAAAAGTTACTTTTTTTAAAACAGCACACTGAAGTTTAGGGTACATACTTTTTTTCCTGAGTCTATCATATCAGATTTCTTGGTCTAAATGTGTTCCAGTCTATTCATTTTTAATAACACATACTTATTTTTAGGTATTCCTTCAAGTACAGGAGTCCTCCTTTTTTCTATTTCTTCCAGAAGTTTCTTCCAGGATTTAATAATGCGTACTACTGAAAGGTATTGCAGAATTTTCAATTTTCAATTTTATCAATTTTCCAGAATTAAATAAAAAATTATACTATTTGCTATTAAAACACAGACTCTTCCTGTTTTCCCATCAATTAAAAACACGCAGTCTCTCATTTTTCTATAAATTCCTTCATTTTTTTCTTGAACCTAGATTTTTAACAGATTATGGCAGACTGGAAATCAATCTCCTGTCTTTATGTATGCATCCTACACTGCAAAAAAATCCTGCATTGCTAGATTGGCTGTCTCATTCATTGGTAAAATAAATCCTGTGGATTTATGCTTCTTGCTCAAGCATAGTGTAGGTCAAAGTGAAGCTATGAACTTATTTCAATTGTTTTAGCTTTTGGAAAATTTTTTTTCAGCTATCTCCCTCAAATCCTTCAGGACAACCAGCAAGACCTCTCCTAAAGCTGCGCACGTATATTGTCTGTCTCAATATTACCAAGTTTCTACCAATACCACTTTTGCCTACCCGGCTCTTCTTTCTTTGCACTTTCTTTTGTCAGAAATCTTGGTCTCTCTTACTCTCAAGGACTTCCTCTGTAGTTTATTGCTTTTCCTTACTAAATCTTGTCTACTTAAAACTTTCAAAGACAAAAATAACTCTTTGTCTTGCATTAGCACATCAAAAAATGGTGACTCAATTTGAACACAACCTGTCCCTAGTTAAGAAATTTCTGATTCAAAACTTAGTAGAGACCAGTAGGATTTACCAGAATAAATTGCAAGTATTCATTTAAAAATCAAAGTTCTTTATTCTTACTGGCTTTGTCTTGCTAAATGATAACATGAAAATACTATAGAGAGTTCAGTTTGTATGCTAAAAAACAACCAAACTCGTTATCTAAATTAAGGTCCGAAGCAGGCAGCAAGGTATCAACTGTAAAAACATCTTCCAAGAACCACTCCTGTATCTCCCACCCACATACTGTCCATAGTAGTTATGACATATAGTGGTAGGGTCATTCAGCAATCAATATTACATGTACAATTCAACATTACAGACTGTTCTCAACCACGAATCAAACCTCCTTGAGGTTTGATTGTCTTTCACATTTTACACATTGTCTTTCCATGACCCTCTGCATTATCCACCAAGTGTACCCAGGTCTCTGAGCAAAAACAATTCCACGGATGGAAGGCAGAACTAACAAAAACAGTTTTCCCTAACACATTTCTTTTATGTACCATGGCAACTTTATCCCCTTCTACAGTATGTGGAGGTTTTGATTGGGCAGGGCCAGCTGAAGCAGCAGAGCCTCAGGTGTTACCTAATCAGGTGGCCTTCGTTAATGTAGATCCCAATGTGTGAAGGTCTCACTACCCATTGCTTTCAGTGTAGTTTTTAACAGTCCATTGTCTCATTCAACTTTCCCATAGGGTGCTGCATGACAGGGAATATCATACCCACTCAATACTGTGCTCTCTCGGCCCTAGTGTCTCTGTAAGACATTTTTAAAATTAGTTTCATTGTCCAGCTTGGTCCTTTCTGGGGTGCCATGTCACCACAGGACTTGCTTTTCAAGGCCCAAGATGGTGTTCCAGGCAGTGGCGTGAGGCACAGGGTGCATCTCCAGCCATCCAGTGGCTCTTTACATCATTGTAAGCATTTAACAATTGCCTTGGCAGGTTTGTGGGAGTGTGATGTAATCTGCCAGGCCTACTTATATTTATATTTCAACCATCATCCCCCCATACCAAAGGGGCTTTACCTGCCTGGCCTGCTTGATTGCAACATACGTTTCACAGTTATGTATAACCTGGGATATAGTGTCCATTGTTAAGTCCACCCCTTGATCACGAGTGGATCTCTATTCTGCCTCTCTTTCCTGACAACCTGAGGCCCATCATGCAAAAAATAATTCACTCTTATGCTGACAATCCAAGTCCACCTGAGACACTTCAATCTTGGCAGCCCAATCCACCTGTCCATTGTTGTGATGCTCTTCAGTAGCCCAACTCCTGGGTACATGTGCATCTACAAGACATGATTTACAGCTAACTTCCCCACCTGGCCAGTGATGCCTCACCACAATTCCTCAGCCCAGACGGGTTTACCTCTGTGCTGCCAGCTAGTCTTTTCTATCAGTCCAGCCACTCCCACAGCCCATTTACTATCATCCACAAGTCAGTGTAGAGGTAGAGCACTGGCCATTTCTCTCATTCAGCAGTATCTACAGACAGCTGGATGGCTTTCAGCTCTGCAACTTGACTTGATCCACCTTGTCTCTCCATAGCTTCTGTGATATGTCATGTAGGAGTCCATAAGGTAGCTTTCCATTTTTGATGTACTCCTACAATAGAGCATATTGCTTTTCATTTTCTGGTAGTTGATTATATGGTGGGGCATCCTCAGCACGTATCATCTTTTCCTTCTCTCCTGATAACAATCCAAAATTTTCACCTTTGGGCCAGTTCATGTTAATTTCCATGATCTCTGAGTGATGGCAGTTTCCTATTCGAGCTCACAGGGTGGTCAGAGCAATCCACTTCATGTAGTATCAGTGGCATGATGTCTGTAAGGGAATTTCCCTTTGAACATCCAGCCCAGCACTGCCAGTCAGGATGTCAGGAGGAGCTCTGCTTTGGTGCCCATCACTTCTGAAGCAGCTCAAACCACTTCAATCAACTGCAAGGATCTCATTTTTAGTTGGGGTTAGCAGGCTGGATCCTTTGTATCCCCAACTCCAGAAATCCAAGGGCACCCCTGAGTCTCTGTGGGTAATTTTTACCAGAGATCCAGGAAGGGCCATTCTCCCTGGCTACACTGTAGAGCATGTTTTAACATCTTGTTCTGTCCTAACTGGCCCGTAGGCTACTGCATTATCCCCCCCTGTTGCTTCCCCCAAACTGGGTACAATTATGAATGAATTCCCAGAGGTACCACCTCAGGCCCAGGCAGAAGAGCAACACTGAATACACATCCCAAATGAGCCTCACTGCGTTTGATGTTATCATGTCATACAATATGGTATCACACAGTACAGCAACAAAGCCACCCTGATCCCTCTCCCCAGTCTGAAAAAGAGCACTGTGAGGAACACATACAGGAATGTGTGAGTTAGGTACCACACCCACACGAACAGACCAAGCAACATTGTAACCAGGGGGCTCAGTACCTAACAGAACAAATGCTTAGGTCAAAATTGTTTCCAACCGGCTCTGAACAGATCTGTTGTTATCTCAACCCTTCGTGTAAACAGTAGTTTAAACCCTGGAAATTAAGCCTTATGCATCCAGTTAGAGAGGGAAAAAAGGCAGAGACAGGTTGAGATAACAATTTACTGGAAAACAGCAATCTCATAAGAAAACAAACAGCAACAGCAACAATATTAGTAACAACGCTATACGGAGAGGGTGACATGCAAAATGCTCACTGAGTTCAACCCGATGTGACTGCATCGCAGTCAGAGCTGCAGCTGCCCCACCACTGCGTTCACTGCTTGCTCCCCAGAAAAAAGGAACAAAATGGCAGCAATTCTCCATGTGGTGCCTCATTCTTCCACCAAAATCCGCATCCCCTTTCTTACCAGAAGTGTAAATCCCTTACTCCTGCCCACTGAGATGATGTGAATGGTATAGCACAACAAAGCAGGGGTGCCTGCAAGGCTCCAAGCTGCAACCCCTCATGGAAATGGCAATAAAATCAACTCTGTCCTTGGCCGAAACTAGGACAACTTGATACATTCTAATCCTGCTAATTCAATATATTACGGGATGTATTATCCTAATTATGACAAAAATCCCTTTGTGTCAAATTATCCATGTAACAGTACTCATATCCATCAGCTTATAAGCCACTAAAATGATCCTTCAGGTCCTTCCAACAAATCCAGTCTGTGATTCTATGATTTTGGTCAAAAGATACACAGACAAGCAAATCAGCAACATCCAAGCAGAGCACAAAGGAGCAAGACTGCTCACCATCCTTACTTAATTACTTGATTTGATAAAACATAGTCTTCCTCCTCACCAAAAAAGTCACTCACATGAAACAGGAGGTGCCTTTACTGACAAAAATCCCAGTACTGCAATACTTTTATCCCCAGATCTCACATCTCACTTCTCACACTGAGTCAAAACTAGATGTTTTGACAGTAGTGGCATATTATCGTTTCTAAGCTTTTGCAATATGAAACCTTTGACTTGCTGGCGAGGTATGAATCACTGTTGTGGTTACAGAAGAAAGAGTGCCCATATAGGAGTAGCCAAACTACGTATTCCACAGCCACCCACATTATTCCTGATGAACTGTTGATGGTGGATCATTTGCAACAGCTGCTCAGTGCACACTGGACCCGCCAGGCTGCAAGCTGGGTGTTAAACCCTGAGTGGCAGGGCAGCACTTCTTTGTCTTCACATGTTGATTCAGCTGTGGTAACTGCACCCAGCCTAAGGCCGTCATCTCTGCCAGTGTGCCATAATGGCTCAGCAGTCCCAGTGGGCAGCTGTACCAACCTAGGTCATCAGGACTCCCCAAAATATCCCATGACTCAGATGATGGTATCATTCCACTGTGGAATTCCCTGCCCTGAGGAAGGTACTGAACATTCCTGCCTGAATCTGACAGTGTATAATCTGGGGTTTTGGGACTGGGAGAATAACCACCACCAATGAGCATCCAGAGGGGGAACCTGAATTTCCACAGGACTACCGCTTCTGACAAGACCAAAACCATCATTTCAACAGCACTTCAGCTACTGCTTAATCAGACTGCAACCACCACCCCTGATCAACAGGGGCCAGGTTGTACTCTGTCAGTTTAAGCCAGTGTTTCTGTACTTTCTGCCTTTATTGTCATTTTCCTATTAAATTGTAACTCCAACTTAAAATCTCTCACAAGGTGTTCGTGTGGGGTTAATTTCTCCCTCTAGTTTACCTTTAAACCAGCACAATCACCTACCCCATAAGATTTCAATATATACAAATACGGACAGATCATTTTTGGTGTACTTGCTGTGGTTTGTCATCAGTTCACCGTTACAGAAATACACTGGATGGAACATACACTGAGCAGAACACAAACTCCACATACAAAGACCCTCCATATTGGACTAAAGGTGATCTAATTTGTCATTTTGATAAATTAAATTAAATTAAATTAAGCTCTACCACAGATAAAAATTGGGGTAATTCTGCCTTCTCTTACAAGGAAGAGAAAATATTTCCTTTTTAAACTTAAAAGCTTCAGGGCTTACATTATAGCTACCCTCTTAAAATTCCTGAGACGGTAACACTTGTAATATCCAAGATCTAGGATAGACAGTAAGATTAAAGAGGAAAATGCAAATTTAGTCTGCAGATCAATGGCGAGTACTCAATCATCTTACCAAAGACCAGCAATTTATCCAAGAATAAAAAAAAAGATAAGATACTTGGGTCTATTCATTTATTAGCACATAACACAAGGCAAACTAGTTAAGTTAGAACTTCCTATTAAGCTGGGTGCTAAATGACATAGTAGCAGTTTTAAAACAGTTCTAGTCATATGTCGCCCTGGTTTTTCTACTGTTCTGTGTTTTTACTTTTGTAGAAGTTCTCACGTACTTTCTGTAAACATGGTCATGTTTTGTTAACTGTACTTTATTGTTTTCATTCCATTCTCCTAGGCGGAGACAATTGATGGATTTTTCCTTTGACCAGTGTGATTGAGGGGTGGTAATTTCTCCCTCCAATCCACGGTGGTTCTTAAGAAGATATAAAATAAAGTTCAGCGTTTTGCCCCGGGCTCTCTTTTCTTGCTTCCCACCTGGCGAGGTCTGCGTGGTTTTTTCGTGTCTGTGTGCAACAGTCATATTTTTTAAAACACTAGAAAGTAATTCTATTTGCAAAAAATACAGTAACTGATGAGAAGTCTTACTGGTGTGACTAATTCTCTGCATTCAACATTTCACAAACAGGGAAGGAACATTTTTCAGCATTTCTTGGGGAAAAAAAAAAGTGTAAAGCTATAACCAAGATTAGGTATTTGTAATTTTAAATTTTAAAAGTTCAATACATGTCACTGAGTTATGAGACACACACATGAAGCACACTGAAGTAAGAGCTTTGACAGTCACTTGAATCCAGATAGAACCCCTGAGCCTTAAATACTTCACAGCAGAGTCACTTGTACAAAATAAGCATTTTTTTGGTCTTTCAGTGCAAGGACTGTTGCAATTCCTATCCTCCAAAACATCTCTTATTCTCAATATAATTATTTTACTATTAACACCTTTATATATGAGCAGTAAATGCAAAGGGTGAGAAGAAGAAGAAATAAAGTTTAAATGAGGTTATAGATAAACAGTAAGTCAACAGCTGCTATTAGTCCACTTTAGAATATCTAACTGTTTCACACGAGGATAAATGCAAACTGGCCAATTCTGAAAAATCATGTAGCTCACTTTGAAAACTCTGCAGATCTTTAGTCAATTAAGCAGAGGTCATTCAAGATATAATTAAATACAACTCTATTGTACCATATCTTGATTTCTATTCCAGTAATATATATACACACTCTATTAAAATACTGTAAATTGACAGTCTGGTCAGATACTGACAGAGCACAAGAAACAGATTAATACATCTCAAACTGCTTAAAGATTAACCTTTTATTAGAGATTAACACAATGAAAAAATAAGGCAATGCAGAACATCCCTTGACAAAATCAGATGTTTAACTAAACTCTTGGAGAAACATACAGCCTTAGTCAGCTTCAACAGCTTTCTTACAAGAAACTAGTTTAGCAACAGCTTTTTCTCCTGGTTGCTATTTCTGTGTAATTTACTAAGCTCCATGGTCTTCTGACCCAGCCTAAACATTTTTTCATCTACTCATTCCCTGTCAGTGGTCACATCCCTAAAAGCAAGCATTCTCCTGTTTTCTAAAATATCGCCCTCTTAATTTTCAGAATTATGCTGCTCTCAAATCATGCTCCAAATACCTGTGCAAATTAGTTCTCTCCAACTCTGTTTTGTACTGGCATTATGTCAGGAAATGGTAATTAATCCTTGACAGTCAGCAGTTTCCAAATTTTCTCACTGCCTTCATCTTTCTCAGTGAAATTAACTAAAGTAGCAATTAAGATCCTCTTGGGTGACATTATCTGTATAGCTTTTCATTGACATTTCAGCCTTTTGGTTTTTTTGTTCTTTTTCCTTCATTGGCTGGATCAGTTACCTGTGATGTACACCAACTATAACAAATAAACCAAATTTTTCCCTTGTGTAACTTCACTGACTCAAATGGCTCTAAATCAGTCATAGATTTATTCTGGTATAGGCACAGAAACATGCATGGTATGCCACTCTGGTTTTCATTGGCTCTGCATCCCACTGCACAGTAAATTCAAATTCCCCTCTCTTCAGGCTTCCTCACAGCTCAACCTGTACTCCTTTCTACTCACTATGATTTCCTTTCTCTTTCCCAGCATCTCAGTACAAGACAATGCTCTTTGCCCTGAAAGTGCAACCTCTCCTCATACAACCCAGCTCACTAAACTCTCCTTTTTTCTGCAGATCCTCCTCTTGTGCCACACAGTTCACCCTCTTACATCAACTGTATTGACAAATATATCCATTACTTGTAAGAGTGGGAGAGACCCTGTATCTGGATGCATCTCTAGTTTTTCACTTAATCTCATCTCTCACCAGTCTGTATTATATATTCTAGACCCAATTATATATTCTAGATCCAATCCCTGCTTACCAATGAAACAAACAATTCCATGTGTCACAAAATTAATGAAACTTGCTTTCCTATGGCTAAGAGCCTAGAGGTTGAGCAGCAGCCCTAGCCAGCCCCCATCTTCTCTCTGCAATAACCCCAGTGCTCTCCCACACCTCCAATTTATTCACATAGCCACTCACAAAATTGGAAGCATTGAGGGAAGGGGTTAAGAACCTGTCCACTCTTTCAGTGTAATGGATCAACCTGGACACATTTTAAGAAGCCACAAACTTTGTTGTTATCGGAGCACTATCTTCCAAGAAAACACACTGGAGAGAAGTGCCCACAAGAGTTCTCACTGTGGCAGTCAGACTGCAGCTGGACACCCCTTCAGCCAGGAACCCTCTTCCTAAGCCCTCTTCATGTTCACTGTTGATCCAATATGACACATGCCCAGACCCATGTTCTCTGATTAAGACAGTGAAACACTTGTAGGGTCTTTATTACTGCAAATCTTAAGAAACAGGGATATTTCCACCCTCCTGGTTTTTACTAAATTACTGTGACAAAATACAAGTGATGTAAAACTTTTCATGCAAAGCTATGTAACACATTCAAGAGAAAGGCCATGCTGGCACAGGCACTGTCAGATAAATTCAAGCTCCAGCTGGTACAGAAATGAAAATTAAAAGGGACAAGTGGAAAAACCCTTGCCTCACTGCCTTGGGCCATGGCAGCACACTCAGACACTGGAAGCACTGTGAAGCATTGCTCCTGGAGTGTTGTTGCCATCTCCTGTCCAGGGGACACCCCAGGAGACATCCATCACCATCATCTCAGTCCTTCAAGGATGCTGCACACATGTGGCGCTCAGCTACATGACAGTGATTGGCTGCCATATGGAAAGCTACGAAAAGTCTGGCCAAGGAAATCTGTCCCATAGTCTTTGGAAACTGGAAGAAGGATGATGTATAACTGCACATGTGTTCATTTCTTTGTCCTAAAAACACACATTTAGTTACTGTTTAAAAGAAACCTAAGTTTCCTGCCAATAAATACTTATAATGCCCTTTCCAAAAATACTCACAGACAGCTCCAAGAAGTACTCAGTCTTCAGCAAAGAACTAGGTTAGTATTTAGTGCTCAAATATAATAGGTATTGTTTGCATAAGACTACACTTTTAACAGTGCAGCTCTACTCAAACCAAGATACTAATCCTATTCAATGCAACAGAAGCTCTATTCAATGCTGCAAAAACTAGGTCTCTGCTAGACTGTCCATGTCCAATGCAATAGTGCTGTACCACATTTTAATGGGTTCAAATTAAATTTAAAGGACTTGATTATGCCAAAAATTGCATTTCAAGATAAAATCTTACATTTTAAGTCTTTCCATCCACTAACATATGCTCATTTTCAAGGATTTAAGCTTAAAAGCACAAAAAAATTGGCTTATTGTGGGATTTTATTTCTCTCCACCATCTCTCTTTAGATTATTTTGTGTGCAGATTTGCTAAAAAATTCAACAGTCTTGATCCAAAAGAGGCAGTAGCATCTGCTTGCTCTCTATTTCAATAAAATTTAAAATATGTTTTAAAAGAAGTTGCAATTTTATGTTGATTTACTTTTAGGTAATCTAATCTCATTTTTATGATTCTGTTATACAATTTTTTTTATCTTTGGACATGTAAGGCTGTAATGAAGGACAACGAGAATCCAGACACTGCTGAAAGTGTGTGCTGCTGTGTCCTGGTTACAGAGAAAATGGGATGGAGCTTTTAACGCTGTTTATTCCATACCACACACATTATTGCTGGTGGTGTGGTCCCAGCAGGAAAAGCCAAGGAGCAGGCGGGGAAGTGCACCATCTTGCCTGGCTCTCTCCAGGAAGAAGGTATTGGGACCAGCCAGGTGGATCCAGCCCCTTTTCACCACCGTCAGTCCCCTTCCCATTCCTTTGAGCTGTGGCTTTAAGATGTGGTGCTGAAGGACAGCAATGCCGAGTCCGAGACAACTGCTCCAGGGAAAATGAGAAGAAAGGAGAGAGAGAAGTGGCGGCACACAGCCAAGCTCGGCTGAGCCATTCAGAGCCCAAGCCCCAGCAGAGCTGAGTGAGCGGTGGCAGGACCGGAGAAGGCTGTGCAGAACATAACCATTGGAGCGGTCTGAGGCGGCAGCATGGTGCAAGCTTCTGCGAGGTTTGCTTGCCCTCCTTATCCGTTCTTTACAGGCTGGGCTGGGGAGGTGAGACCATGAAGCCACCGGAGCTGCCATGGCCATACTGCCTTTGTCTGGAGACCACACCAGGCATTGTCTTTGAGCAGCATTTTTTCTTTTGTTCCCAGTGACAGATGCCCTTTCCTGGGTGGGACACCCTCTTTTTGTATACTTTTCTCGCTACTGATACTGCTGTGGTTATTGTGACTTTAGTAAATTTTTGTTTTAACTCATAATCTCTCCTTATTGTCCCTCCATTGTCAGAAGGCGCAGGGGAAAAGGTGGCTTGTTTGGAGTTTGGTTCCTTGCAGTTGTTAAAACCAGCACATGCTGTAAGTAAAACTTGGATCTGAAAAATGCAAGTTATTCCAAGCTCATGCTACCAAACATGTAATCCCAAATCCTTAGAGGGGTGTAAATGCCATGACTGAGGTTAGGCAGGGACTTTACTGCCCTGGGCTGCAGCCTGTAAGCATGCAAGACTTGGCTCCTAAGTACACTGAACTGGAAACTCCAGCTGCTCACAGTGGAAGGTACTTGCTCTGTTAACAGATCACTGAAGAGCACCAGGCATATGTGAAGACAATCAACAATGCTTATAGTTGGGAGTCTTATTTCCCCAACTATCCTATAACTCAATGAAGCTGGTGAATTAAACTAGATTTAATAACCCAAGTGAGATTACACTTCAGAGTTGAGAAAAGCAGTGAATGTGCTTATTATGAAATAGCAGAAAAGCTATTCTGTTTCAGATCATCCCTCTGAAACAAGCACAATCAGCAGCTCTGCAAACTTCACCAACACACAAACAAGCTTTATTTAATACCAAAACCAGCGTATTTGGTATGCAGGCACAGCCCAAATTAATACTAGAAACCACTTGGAGGATTCAGTCATAATCCCACTAATTAAAAACAAGTGTTAGAAAGCCTGGGTACCACTTTGATTTGACCTAGCAGTATTCTTTCCAAATGCTATGACTGTACCTTGTTCTAAACAAGAGTAATGCTCTCACAACTAAAAAACACTTGACATGTTTTGTAAATAAACTTTTACGATTCTTTACTAAACACAACAGCAGAACAACACTGAAGAAAGTCCCACATTTTCATATTGCTAGATACAGCACTCTTTAAAGCAGAATAATGTCCTGTAGTCTCGAACAGTAATACTTGAAATACTTAAAATGTGCAATACATTCTTGTGAGCCAGGGTTTGAGGAGGAAGGGACTCACTACTGCAGGGAAATGCCCACTTTATAGACACTTGTCACAATAATCCCACCTCAATAAGCAACGATCTAAACCCTTTATAAGCGTTACACAAGGGATAACCACAGTAGTTTCCTGTCAGGCCAGTGATTACAAACAAAGCAATGCCATGACATAAAGTTAGGTCTAGGTCCCATGTTTGTAAAGACGAACTCCTTTGGATTCTGCAGAGAGACATTAATACCACTGACCTCAAGGTACATTTGCAAATCATTGCAGAACTACTATCATTCTTCATTAGCATAGGCACTGTAGCTCTGACAGCAACTAAATGCATTTATGCAGCCTATTTTGACAACATATACAGCCTGACTTTTACTTCAGCTACTCATTTCTCCCTGCTTATGACATAAGACAATTTATAATAATATGCATTAGTCAGTTATTCCTGAAAAAGGTGGATGACTGCTTAGAATTACACAAGCTCCAAAAATACTCATATGTTTTGCACTTTTCTCACAGTAAATTTATTCCAAGGTGCAGCAACCCCTATCAACAGTAGCTTCACCACATAATTTAAAAACTGACATATGGAAGAGCTACGGCTTTGTTTACTGCCGTCTCCGAACAACCAGAATGATGGTCTCGTAGACTGAACTGACAGCTGCATGAGACAGTACCCAGTACGTAAGTAACTGCCAGTTAATTACGTACCGTCTATTGAATGTGTACTAGTGGTCGTCGTTTGTGCCTCTTGCAGAAATGAAAAGACATAATAATTCAAATTTGGATAACCAAACACGGGAAAAAGCCAAGGTTACCTGAGGAAAAGCCGCTGCTGCATGTGTTAAGGGCAGACACCAGCAGAGATGGCCCTCACAGAGGTGCGAGGTGGCCTCTGGGGAAAGGCGTGAGAGCGAGGGCAGCCTAACTCCAGCCTCCGAGACACCTTTCCTCCGCATGGTTGACGGAATGAAGCTCTGAGGGAGGTCGCTTCTGCACCGGAGCGCGAGCACCGCTGGCAGCGGTGCTTCCACGGCTCGGGGCCGCCACACCGCCCGTCACGGCGTGCTGGGAGAGTGCAGCGGGATGCGGGCGGGCTCCGAGCCGTTCCCCCCTTAGGCGAAGGACACTCCTCAAGAGCGAGCGAGCGGGCGGAGGACTGAGACTCAGCCGTGCCCGTCCTTCGCCTCCCCTCATCTCAGCTCCCTTCCCCAGCGGTCGCCCTCCCTCCCGCCTCTCCTTACCTCAGCTCCCTTCCCGCCTCCTCTCACCTCCCCGGGGGTCACCACCGCTCCCGCCCGACCTCTCCACCCCGGCCGTGTACGCAGAGGAGCGCCGCGGGCTGGCACTCACCGCGCCGCTGTCGCCGTCCTCCGTCCGCTGCTCCTGGATCCTGCCGGCGGCGGTCGAGCCCTGCAGCAGCTGCTCCAGGCAGGCGGTACTGGGCAGCGAGGAGCTCTTCTGGTGGGACAGGTGCGCCCCGGGCCGGCGCCCCTCCCTGCCACCCTCCGGCCCCTGACAGCCGGCGGCGGGCTCCGGGCAGCGGCCGGGCGGCGGCCCCTTGCCCTGGGGAAGCAGGTGCTCCCGCAGGCGGCGCAGGGCGGAGCCGGACTCGCCGGCCGGCTCCAGCGGCTCGGCGGCCGAGCAGCATAGGTTGGGCTGGGAGGACGAAAAGACGCGGTCTAGCACTTGCCGCCGCCGCTTGAAGCCGCTCCACTTGGCGCCGGGCGGGAGGTCCCCCTTGCCGCCGGTCGGCGGCGGCGGGGCGAGGG
>VZTE01002092.1:145525-168141 GCA_013397775.1 Eulacestoma nigropectus
GGCCCCCGGCGCCGCCCCCCCCGCCGCCGCTCCGGCCCTTGCCCCCCAGCTGCAGGTTCTTCCACAGCCGGGCCTGGAAGGAAACCGCCGGCTCGGGTTCGTTGGGCTTCTCCCCCGTGGTCACCCGGGGCTCCTTGCCCGGCTCCATCTTTCTCCTCCTGCGACGGGGACGGCGGCGCCGGCAGCAGCAGCAGAGCCCGCCGGAGCCTGTCGCACTCTCTCCGGTGCGGGGCGGGCCGAAGCGGAGCGGCGCCCGCTGCCGGAACGAGCGCAGGGCTCCGCCGCACCGCCCCCCGCTCCGCGTGGCGCGCCCGAGGGAGGATGGAGCTGCGGCCGTGATGTTGAAGATAAAGAAAGGACGAAGCTGCCACCCTGGCCCATCTGGGCAGAAAGTTTGCCACCCTAAGCCCCCCACCCTGGGTGGTCCCGCGGTGGCGGCGGGCGGCGCGAAGCCTGGCAAAAAAGTTACCGGCGCGGCGGCTCGCATATAATAGATACGTGCGGCAATGCACATGAGGACTTGGCGGGACGGGGCTTGTCCTGCCCACCTCCCCACCTGTTTCCTGCATTGGAGACGACCTCACCGTGCGGGATGCTGGGAGGGCGCACGCCCCGCAGGCCGCGGGTGGCGGAGCGTGTGCCCTGAGATGCTGCCGTCTCCGTGGGGTCGGGAAACACCGAGATCCCTCGGTGAAAGTGGGAATGTGAAGCGGCTCCTGGCCAGGCAGGCATCATCCCCGACCCGCGGTAACTTTGTGGAGGGAAGGTTCGGTGGGATTTGCTCGTGCACGTACAGTGAGCGCTGAGGGAAATACCGTCACCGGCTCTGTCCTTCGGCAGCGGTGGGTACAGAATGCAGAGCCCGGTCCGGCAGGACCCGCCAGGTATGAGGCAAAAAACCCCTCAGCTCGTCTGCCATTCTCGTATTTTTAAATCTAAAAAGAAAATGTTTTATTATCGTAGCATGCTGTACTAGTAGCCCCATCGTTATATTTTTGGATGTTTCTTTTTTAATTGAAATCGTACCAGCAGTGCGATTTCAGAACAAATCTTTTACGTTCCATGAAGCAAACAAGCAAAAGAAAACTTTTTGTCTAGAGTACCATACCATACCTTTATCCAGTGTACTTTCAGGTTTTACTTCAAAAGACACTTCTGACAATGGAGGATTTCGCCACCTATATTCAACTTTCCCAATAAAGTTTGCAACCAGGCATTTGACAGTACAACTTTTGCTGAACATTATATAAGGAAAATTAGAAGTACTGAGATAAAATGGGTGCTTCCCATCAGGGCCTTGGGAGTTCAATCTACAATATTTGAGAAAATAGCCAAAATAATCTCTGAACCACTGGAGGTTGTTTTTGAGGAGTCCTGCCAATTAGGTGACATTTTTACAGGCAGAAAAAAAAGCCAAAGATAGTCATAGGAAAAGAAAAAATAAACAAAAAATTTTAAGATAGAAAATTACACGTAAGTCAACTGACTTTGATCCCTCTAAGTGAATCCAAATAATCAGCTTCTAACTACCTGAAAGCAAAAGCATCAGGTAGCAAAGCTCAAATGGATCAAGGTCTGGAGGAAGCTTATGTGTCCAAATGTCTGAGTTGATATCTTTAAATCAAAGAAGGAATTTACTAAAATGGAAACCCTTTAATTGTAAATAATGAGTTTACACACTGAGCAGGAATCAAAAGAATAAAAAAAGAATTTTATTATCCAGCTACACTGGGGAGAGTGAAAAAGGCTACAAAATATTTCCATATATGTATCTGCCTTGTGTTTAACTCTTTTTATTTCCATCTTACACTTAGAACATAAAATAAGCAGCTTTCCAGATAAACAGTTTTCTGTAAAAGTGAGTACTCTTCACAAAACCAGTGGATATAGGAAGACTAAACAGTGTATTCAGAAGAACTTACTTTACAAAATATACTGAAGTACTCTTATATCTTTATGTTACAGTTATTTTAACTAGTGATCACATTTTCCTATTAAAAAAGAAAAGAAAAGACCAGAAATTTGTTGTTTGTATAGACATATTCCCTTCAGCAACTAAGCTTGCAAGTCCGTGGAAGCTTGTAGTCTGGGAGGAGTGTGTACACAAGCCTCAGTGTGGCTTGTGCTGTGTTTTTATGACACATGCATTAAGTGCTTCCAAATAACATACTGACAGGCCTCCTGATTCTTTTTCCACAAAAGCCAGCTTAAAATTTCCTTATATTAAAATTGTGTCATTACTAAATCTGTCTAACCTGTCTCCTTTTTTATCCAACCAGCAAGCAGATTTCCTTACAAAGAAAAAGGTCAGAGTATCTTAGCCTGTTTAGTTGCAGAAACACTAATTGTCCTGGGAGCAAAATTTCTCTGAGATGACAAGACAGTAAATGGCTGTGCTGCAACAGGCAGAGTGGGATTATTCTAAAATTAATTCAGATCAGGTCACTGTAAACAGTTTTACAACACAATGAGTCATTCTGCACATTGAATTACCTGAGCTATATTCGTTTGTTAAAGTTGAAACAGAACTTGGCAGAAAGATCACAGCAAAACTTCAAGCAACATTCAAACAAAAATCTCGACATTTAACAAGAATACGGACTCAACACCTGTATAGATGAGAACAAGAACATGGATTTCACATCTGTGCAGATGAGAACAATACTTCTAAATGTACAAGTAAACCTTTATTAGCCTTAGAAGTAAGGATATCTGAAAATATTTCTTTACGCCATATTGCTTCAATATTTTGAAAGCTAAAACAAAACAGCACAACAGCAACAACAAAAAGAATTGTTTGGTATTTCAAACTGAAACCCAAGGAGATCAAGAGTGTCTTTTTTATTTCCAACATATCAACTATACATATCAAAAAAGAAGAACGTTTTCTGAGGAAGGCAATTATCAGTTTCCTCAGAACTATACTTCATATATCTATAGATATACATATACATATTTATGTGTGTGCGTGTGTGTTATTACTCTAAATAGTTTAATCTAAATTTATAAAACAAGTGTACCACCCAAAGCTAAACACTGTGCTTTTTTTTAAAAAAAGTATTTTCTAATACTTTTGCAGCCTATGACCCAAACCCCAAATTTCTCCAGTAGTTCAGATCAAATAAAATTTTTTTGTTTGGTTTTGCTTATTTCTTGAAAAAATAAAAGAAGTTGCTTTGTTGCTTCTGATATTTAGGTCCTTATATATATGTACCTATATTTAGAAATATAGTCAATTTTTTAGTTAACTCCTCTGTTTGAAACATCCTTCCTTCTCCCATCGATCAGAATACAGCAAAGATAGTAATCTTTTGAAATACATATCAGACATTTATGGAGACAGTATTTGTTTGAAGATGGCCTTAGGCTCAAAGGCTGAACATGATTATGGTCTTCTCAGCCTGGAACCACATTTTTAACACCATTTGGATGTTATTTTACTTTGTTCTTTCCCAATGTTTCTTCAGCCTGAATTATTATGGATTTGTGTTTCCTGTTTTTCATCTGAGTTATGTTTCAGATGGCAAAGTTCTTACCTATAACACAGTTTTAAAGTACAACCTCAAATGTTTTTTGCTTGTTTGTTTCTCCACAATAACAATGGAACATTGGCATCCCACTAATGAAATTGAGGTCTTGGCATGATGAACAGTATCTCAGATGACTTCTCCCCAACCTGTTGTAAGCAAGTATCATATTATGAATACAAACATATGCTCTTTAACTCTTCTTGTCCATGGTTATTTTTACCTAAAACCTGCTAATTGAGTTTCAGCATGACACAAGAAATACAGTATAGAACATTGAAGCCAGAATAGCTGAGAACTTTGAAATTTTAGAAGTATTTAAACCGTGTCATATGATTTGAAGCTTCAGGCAAACTTAGCTATAAACAGTATTATAAGTCCTATCTTCATCCACAAGTACACAATAATGAGTACATTTCTTCTTGGATTTTATACAGATAATTATGCTCCTGCCACATATGGCTCCTCTAATGTGATTAAACACAGCATCTCACAAAGCCAATTGCAGCTTAGCTCTGCAAAATGCTTCATCGCCTTAATGTAGTTTTGGGTATATTTAACCACCTATTGAATTTTTTGGGGTGTAAAAACGATAATAGAGATTCAGCCATTAATCTAGGATAGTGCAGACTTCAAAATGTTCTCCTGAAGCAGGAAGACCTTCTTTATGGGAAAGTACCGTGAAGATTATAAGTTGCACTGTTATGAAAAGTTGATTCAATTTACTGGAGATTGATTTCCCGTCATTTCATGTATATCTTTGTCTCTAATATTTTAACCATATTGCTAGCTTTCTGTTTATGTTCTTTTTTAGCTATTTGTTTGACTTTGTTTTTAATCCCTAACACAGTTCTTCTGATGACATTAACAGGAAGGTCTAATGCAGTTCTTGGGAATAAAGGAAAGAAAAAAACCAAGTCACAGAGCTCAGTACTGATGTATATAGGCTTATGTGCAGCACTTCAAATCATGTAGTCAGCCCATATCCCAGTCTACATGCGACAGTGGGAGATGCAGCAAGAAATTCTTACAGCTGAGAAGAAGCAGGCTGCTCCTATTAGAGAACTATGCATCAAGATCTGGTACTCCTGATGTTAGCAGACATTTTTCACCTTCAGAAAGGGAAAGAACAGAGAGTAATGGCTTTAAACTGAAAGACGATAGATTAGTAAGAAATTCTTCACTGTGAGGGTGGTGAGGCACAGGAACAGGCTGCTTAGAGAAGCTGTGGATGCCCCAGCCCTGCAAACATCTGAGGTCAGACTGGAAGAGGCTCTGAGTAACCTGATCTAGTGGGAAGTGTGTCTGCCCATGGCACGGAGTTGGAACAAGATGACCCTTAATGTCCTATGAATCTATGATTCAGATTGCACCACTGAACATACAGCTCTTTTTTTTTTTAAATTAGTTCTGGCCCAGTTTTTCATCATCACTGTTAGTACTAAATACCAGTAAGGTTAGGGTTAAATTGTAATATTAATTTAGAAGTTTTCAGAGTGAATCTTTTTGGCAGTAGTCCCTGACAGCTTTCGCATCTCTGTTGAAGCATCACCAGTGGTGAACCTCTTTTTCCATTCCTGCTAGTTCTTTCCAGTGTTTTCTGTTGATTCTGCAAAGATATATGAGGAACGGAGTATGTGCACCAAATACCCAGAACATTTACCGATCTTTACACTTACCCTATTTTTATTTCAACTACCATTGAATAAATTTGGAGAGAATTATTTTTTTTCCTCTATTAAACTTTTACTTAATCACAGGTCATTTCTGCCGCCAACAGCCTTCTATGCTCTCAATATCCCAAGGAGATATAAGTATTATAGTGTTTTTTCCATTAATGCTGCTGACATTCAGAATTACCTCCTGATTCTGCAAGTGGCACTGGGGTGCTACAATGCAATGAACAATTTCAATTCCAGTTGAAATGAAAGACTTTAGAGGACTCATGTGATCTCCTTCATTTCCTTCTTATCCCAGCATTGGTTTTAGGAGGAGTAGGAAAGGAAAAGGTTGATTGGAGAATCATTTGGAGCTTCCTTGTAAATATATATATATATAATCTGAATCACACGGTCTTTTCTGTTCTTTCATCAAGCTGTCAAGCTCCTTTAATTATAATTCTGTACAAATTTTTACTTTAATTTCTTTCTATTCAGGAATTAGTAATAAAGTATAAATACAAAGCAATAAATTCTTTATTAGTATAAAGAGAACAACCTGTATAAACCCACATTATGATTCTTTCTTGTTTTGAACATACTACATATAGATATGTATTAGACAGATTGTCTTTTCCTAAATAAATTCTTCCATAGACCGTAGTAATTCCAGGCACAGAATGTAAATATTTCATTTTTCAGTCTTTGGAGTTCATCACATGGTCTTATGTTACACTTTATAGAAGACCAGCCAAGTTTAGTGTATTTTAAGGAATAAGCAGTATCTCTTGACTGCTAAGATTTCTGGAGTACTGGCTTGAGATACAATTGTGTCAATTCTGAACTTCAGTTATTTTAATGACTTCAGTACTATGTCTGTTTTTGTTGTTTGACCTCAAATATCTCTCTTTACTGCATTTCAATCTGAACATACCATGATCTGACATGATACGAGCCCTGGACCTGCCTTGTTTATGTACCCATCTGCTCTGCATCTCCTAAAGAAGTTAATTGCTGCTTTTTTCCTAAAAAAACCCCCTTTACTGTTTCCTTGTGGATAGCCAGGGTTTTCTAAGACAGTAATTAGTATTCTAAATACATATTTCCCCTCTCCTTTGCAAAACTTCTCTTCTAGGAAAACCATTGTCTGCGTTTCTACTGCTTGCTGTTGGCACATTTTGAATTTCTTCAACCAGGAGTGAATCTAGCAGCTATATTACATGGCTTCTACAGGCTGTAAATCTGGTTGTATAATCAGCTGCCTGATTTTTTCCTCTGAGTCATATTCTTCAGGTTGTTTCCCTGTATAAGGACATTGAGAGCTATCTGGTATGGAATTCAAAAATACCTTGGTTCTTAATTTTAACTAAAAATTTTAGTGCCTATTTTGTCTGCAAATTCACCCTTCTTGTTATAGCTGCCTATCAAGTTACCCAAATAAAAGATCCCTTTGCTAGTTCTATCCTTATTTTTTTTTCAATTTGGCTGTCTCCATACTTTTTTTTTTCCAAATTTCTCGCAGCACTGAGAATCAAAAGAGATTTCTGTAACTGTATAACTGTGCTCCAGTTGAATATCCTCTAATAAGTTTTTTGCTTTGATATATCCTTTCAACTGCAATCTTATTTGACTGCCACCTTTCAGGCTCTGAGAACCTTTGTTTCGAGCCACAGTGGCCCCTTGTAGCAGTCCTAGAGTAACAAGATTTTAGTCACAGCCCCAAAATTCTAGTATTTGTCTCTGACACGACGAAGCTACTATTATCTTTCATCTCCAAAGTCCTCCTCAGTACTAGGACCCATCTTTGTAGCTGTCGAGTTTATTCACTACTATGAGCTGCTCTCTTTTTTTCTTCTTCTTTAAAAACATTTGGGTATTGTGTTTTGTTTTATTTTATTTTATTATTATTTTGTTCTGGTTCCTGGAACAATGACCACCTTGGCAAAAGTTACTGATGCCACTGTCATATTGCCATTCATATAGCCACAGAGCATATTGGGCAGTTTCCTGAGTTTACCTTGTTGCTTTTCTGTTCTCCCCATTCTTTACCTCTTTCAGAGCTGCTGATCACCTGCATGCTGGAAAAATGACAACACCATCTGCTGCTCTGCTTTGGTCTGCACCCATTATCCATCTCCCTTGTGACTGCATTAATCCAAACATAAAGCACATTTGGGAAAGCGGAAGGAAGAAAAAAACTGTTTCTGCCAACTAAGTCTTTATGAGCACCACATTCACTGATCCACTGTGACCACAATGCTCCCTGCTGCTATCATATAACCTGTGAATTGGGAATGATAAAAGGAGAAATAGCTCTGAGCATATATTCTGCCCCCAGAGACTGGCGAAGGCAAATGATAACTTTATTCCTTTCCTTAGTGCTCAAACAATAACAAGAATGCATGCTGTGTCCCTCAGGTCTGCTAACACTGTGGTGGATGTGTCAGCAGTGTCAGACACAGGGCAGGGCCCTTAGACATGAGACATGCCACTTTGACTATCCTGAGGTAAGACAGTGTCCCATATCAGTGGGAAATGCTATGTGGTGCTGCTTCTGGTGCACAGGTTTCATGCCAGCAGGTGCCAGCAGTGCACACTGTGCAGTACAAACAGCACGGGTTGGAGGAGGCTTTCATCCATAGGTGTCCCACCTTGGCCTCCTACCTGCTAGTACAGGTACAGAATGGACCCCAGACCCTCAGTCACTGCTTTGCTCTGTGATCTGCTCAACAAGGAAGCTGTCTTCCACAGCCAGGTTATCTACCAACTTGTTCTTCCCACACTGGTGAGGGAGTTGGAAGCTGTGGGAAAGGGGAGGCTCTCTTCTCTTTGTAAACTCTGGTAACTGAGGGACCTCAGCCTCCTTCTTTACTTCTCCATGAGCATGTATTTTAGGTTGAGGTGGAGATTTTCAGAGCAGGTCCACTCCCCATTCCTGCCATAATCTGTCATCTTTGGGTGCCCCATACCTAAACAGCTTCACTAGGAATATGCGAAGACTGAGACAGATTTAGAGATCAGTGAAACTGCTTCCTCAAATGCTACAGGACTTTAACAGGTGAACTAACTCCAGTGCAGATGATACTGGAGCGAGAACCACTTGTCAGTAGTTCAGACAGCACCAAGTGTCAGATGAACAAACCTCCAGCAGCTTGTGGGCATAAGAAAAAGCAGTGCTTCTCCTCCTCTCTGGTCAGAGAGGAGACAACACCTCTCCTATGTTGTCTGTGCCTCCTCCCACACATGGTTGCCTTCTGGAAATCCTGTAGTTATTCACAAAATTGTGAAGTTGTTACTGTTAAGTCTTTCTTGCATCTTGTGTTGTAGTTTAGAGCAGGGAACTTGGAGACAACATTGTAAATAAACATCCCCAAGATGCATGCTTCTGTTTTAGTAACAGAACTGCATTAAATGTGAATACATGTTCTAGTGTAATCCCAGAGAAGGTAATGTATTTAGTAAAACTGTAATCTTTGTTTTAAGATCATGAGTAATCTAAGTTCTAACAATTCCTTTTTCTTTTTTTTTTTCTGTGGGAAAGAATTGCTACACAACTGCTTTATGATTTGAGTTGTTTTAAAGTGTTTATGGTTCGATTTTTTTAACCATTATTCTTCTGTGGGCCTTGATCATCCTGTTGGTATTTTGGATATTTTCTCTTTGCCTTCTGGCATTTGAGTCAGCTTTTTAATATTCTGTAGTTTCACTATAATTTATGTCTCCTTTTGGATGGCATTTAATCTGAGAAAGGAGAACATTTACTGGCCCATTAAGTGACTAAGGCTGGAAATGAAGAAGGTTTTCATCATATCTCCTTAATGCATTTTTCTATAAGCCACAACTATATTATTTTGTAATACCCTAGTAAAAAAGAGTCTTATTTACTTATCTGAAACACTGCAGCATTGTGCTGCTCTTAATAAAGTAGAACAACTTTATTTTTACTTACGTTGACATGGAAGATAAACACAGTTATTTTACTTATAAACTGTTGCTATTGAGCCAGGAACGGAGAGATGTAACAATGCAGAAATTCACCAAAAGAATGAATTATTTATTAATTTTACAATCATTTTTATATAGTCTAGTTCCATAAAGCGATTGGACAATGTTCACACTCCTCCTAGGATGATTAAGGTTATATCACATCCACGGTAAACATTTTCTCAGTGTACCATAAACAGAACTTAGCAAAACACCAGATGTGAATATTGTTTACACAAACTATCTTACTGTTTTCATATGTTGCGTGAGAAAGGAGAGGTTCTCAAAGAATTGATGCAAGAAGCTGGAAAATTCATCTGCTAGCAGCATTTCGGTATCCACAATAAACTACTTCTATATCAGGCTTCTTACAAAAATCTGATATAGCCCCATCTAGGAATTACCAGTAATTGCAAAGATGGACACAACATTCAGGGCAATATACACAGTCAACTCCAGGCCAATACTGTATGGTATTAGGTGGGTATTAGAGCTTTCTTAGGGAAAGAACTCAATGCACTTGATTATTTGATAATTCCATATGTGATACAGAACTTCATGATTTTCAACATCTCAAAGTTAGCCAACACAAATTGATAATAAAGGAACCATTATCATCTAAAGATTGTTTTACTACTAGTTCAAACAAGGCTGGAGACACCTTAGTTTTTATCACAAAAATGACCAAATAATTCAGTATCAACTGTTCCTGCAAAAGTGCCTTTAAATATTGTTCCATTGGCAGCATTTGATAGATCAAAAAAAAAAAAAAAAAAAGAAAAAACACATTCTGAATTATCATGGGGTTGAAAAATAATCATTTCAGGCAGTAATGTGGGGACTGGGTTGGGTTAGGTTGGGTTTTTTGAATGCAGGATCTTCAGAACAAATCCTACTACAATATGCAGGCAAATTGGGCAAAGATATTTTGCCTAAAGTTGGTGTTCAGTCAGGTGGTATTCAAAACCTCAGTCATTCAAACAGCATTCATCTTCCATGATTCCACAGGTGGAGATTCAGAAGTCATTTGTCTTCCATGATTCCAGATGAGGAAGACAAAATGAAACAAGAAATAGAAAATTCAGTGCTCATGAGGCAGAGTCCAGCAAAAAAGAAGTTGAGAGCAATAAGACTACAAAGCAACAGAAAGAATCTGTGGTATATTAATAAGATAAAAAGAACAGGGGAAGAAGGGAGACAATGGATAATTTGTGAGTTTAATTTCTAGGAAAAGAAATAGAAATTTAAGATGGGTAGATGTGCCTAAAACACTAAAGCCTCTTTGGGAAGAAAAGCTTTAATCACAGATAACTAACACTGGCATTGCTTTTATCTGGCATGCCAAGATGTGCCCGGGAATAGCAGGGCATCTGAGGTGGATGGAGAAGCTTCCCACTGCTAATTCCTCCTTATGTGTGGGTGAGAGAAAAGATAGGAGTACACTTCGCACACTGAGGCTGTGTTACACACTGGAAAGATATATGCATGTATATGTGTATATATATATATATATGCATACGTGTGTGTGTATATATATATGTATTTATGTGCACATATATATATGTATATGTGTGTATGTATATAGGTGTGTGTATACATATATATAAATGCATACTTTACATCCATAGCTTTGCAGACCAGACAGGTGGTTATTAACAGTAAAATGCAACAAGCTTGCTTTGAGCCTTATGTAGTTTACTCTTTAAAGAGATGTTACTTTTTGCTACAAGGAAGACGATGCAAAAAACCTGATTTTTGTCACATTTTTGAAATTTGTTTCCAATCTATTTAGCACCAAATTCCACAGACTTGCCCATTCCTGAACAATAGACGCTTAATCTGATGAAATTAACCTAATTTTTTTGGACCAAGCCTATATCCACAGTATTCATTGCGGACATAAAACATACAGTAGCAGGCAAAAGTAAAACTCCTGATCTAGATGTAATTGCAGTGGGCAGAGTCTTAAAAATACAATCCCAAATTCACGCTGAGGGAATGCATCTCTGGGAATAAATAATTAAGTACACTTAACTACTAGTGCCTTCATCCATAGCCAGTGTAAATCAGTCAATGTGAACTGTAGGTGTCTATTCTGATAAAGACAAATTGCAACAGATGACAATAAGATGGAAATTATTCCCAGTGATTACCTAGACTCCTGGAAAGCAAAGAATTTATGGTCTTGATGGACCAACTCTATTTTCCCACTACATTGCTTGATTTTTCCCTGAGGTGGTGTCTGTATTTCTGTAATTTAGACCAAATACTTTTAAAATACTCATTATACTTTCAGTATACTTTCAGCGGAGAGAGACACTTACAAATAATAGGTATTTTTCTTGTACATAATCTTGTCTAATACAATTCTGAATTTCATTTTTCTCATTAACAGCATCAATAAGAAGCTCATAGCAAATACAGTGTTTATACATTTGATTTGTTCAGTTGCCTTTACCATTATTTTCTGATGCCAAATTTTTCTAAGTCCATAAGTGCATTTATTAAATTGAATGACAGAGGAAACCTCTTATTATCAAAAAGGAGTAAAAAACTTCAAAGGTAAGCTAGAGTCACTTAACATGATAAGCAGTTTTACAGCATCAATAAAATGCATATTAATTTGTGGCCAGCTACTTGAGAGCGAAGTTCAATAAAAAAAGCCATCTGGTGCACAGTATTCTGCATAAGCCCAAACAAAACTGATTTTTGAGGGCTTGCAAAGGCACCTACAGTGCAGAAGCCAGATGGCAAATTTAAAGTTCATCAACAGATTTTCAGAGCTGTGAGTGCAATGTCATGTTTTCTCAGTACTCTTTTGCATTCCATTTTTAAATGACAGATGCAAGCAGTAGTAGTTTGTTATGTAATTACCTGCATGCACATGCAAACTTCTAAAAAAATGGATGGAACGTACATATTTTATTATTATATTTTTGATTTGAGCATTAAAAATGTCAGGCTGGTTGTCTATTAACTCATATTTACACACATTTTATTTGCATGTGTGAACTCCCAAACTGCAAGCCATATTGAGAGTTCAACACAAAAAATGTTAAGTCTCAGAGATCTGAAAAACTAAGTCTCTTGTTGAGTGACGAACTGCTATGATTTGGGCAATTTAACAATTTTTTGCAATCTCACCAGTTGAGGAAGACTTCTGATGAGAAATAGGAGAATTTGTAGCCCATTATTAATTCCATTAGCTGGTTGTTAGCTGGAGATTGATTATGCATGAAGTTCACCTAAAATAAGTTTTGTAAGTATTCAATACTGTTGAATGTTAAAATGGTTTTGTATTTAGTATCTACATTGTATACATTAGAAAGTATGAGTGTCCTTATGAGAACAGAAATAATTTTTTTGAGCATCATGAAGCTAACACTAGTCCTTTAAATCTCATACCACAAACAAATTTATCTCCCCTGCTCATTTTGAGAAACTGTAATCTGTATATGTCAATCTCTTATTACCCATTTAGGCATGACTCTTGGGATTTTCCCACCAAACAAAAATACCAGGAAGCTGACCAGTGTCATGGAAGTGGCCTGCAAGTGACTGAGATCACTTGTGAAATCTGTGTAGTCCAAGGTGCAAAATGTGCATTTCATTTTACATGTTGAGTCCTAGGTATGTACATTCTCATGTAAGCTTCTTTCGTAACTGCAATCTAAATACCTTCCAACATGTTAACCTAGAACTCTGTCGTACACAATCAAGAAGAATAGGTGTACCTACTAATGTTCAGCACCTATTTTCCTTGATGTGGTATTAGAACTACACCTTATCCTTCTTTATATTCATTACTGATCTGAAATGGTTTGTTGTCAGACAGGGCTAACTCCTTGTCTTGTACAAAAAGGCACCAGTAAAAGACAAAACCAAAGCAACTGTGTCTGAACAAGTTGTAGTTACTACAGGTTTGTCATATACGGAATGAAGAGAGCGGAATTTTTACGTCTGTGAATACATATGAGACAAACTCTGAAAATGAGGCTGAAAAACCTTTTAGCTTCTGGCTGAACAATTTTATGCACTAAAGAATATTCTAAAGCTTCAGGAAGAAGCACTTGAG
This sequence comes from Eulacestoma nigropectus, assembly GCA_013397775.1. Taxonomy (NCBI): domain Eukaryota; kingdom Metazoa; phylum Chordata; class Aves; order Passeriformes; genus Eulacestoma; species Eulacestoma nigropectus. Next base: position 158,770 of record VZTE01002092.1, read on the forward strand.
CATTGCTGAAAGTTTCTGGCCCATGCACATGTGTTAAATTGTGAATGGAGCTGGGATGGTGCATCATGGCTCAATCACTGGGGCATGTCGCAGTTGCAGTAACTCATGGTTACTTTGCAAAAGGTAACTTGATGCCTTTATGAGGTGATGGAATTGATAGATCTAGGTCTGTCTGACTTTTTCCTGATTGTTTTTAAGTATTTCAACAGAACACACAAATATAAAAGTATTTCCTGCTTCAAAACTTCAGCATTTTAGAATGTCTGTTGTCCTTGGGAGCCAACAGGGTATCTCTGTATATCTCCCTATCTCTCTGTTTATCCCCACATATCTCTGTATAGGTGCTGCATTGCAAATGAAAAACCACAATAAATCTGACTTTTCTCTTGTCCTGGTTGCAGGGGCAGGGCGGTGCTTATTGCCACGTGTGTGTGGCTGGGTTGCTATTCTATACCACTCTCATGATTGCTGGGGGCGTTGGCCCAGGGGAAGAAAGGTGAGCACCTCCCTCAGCGAGGTAAGTGAGCTATTTTGCTCCACTCTCTTCAGTGGGAAGGTTGTTGGGTTTGTTGCAGATCCCCTCGGCTGCTGCTGCTGCTGCTCGTCCTCTACCTGTTCCTTCAAGACGCGGCTCTAAGATGTAGTGTTAAAAGTGGCAATGCAGCTCCAAGATGGGCTGAAAATCAGCACCGGTGTGGGAAGCGACATGTGAAGCCAAGCGGCGAAGACAAGCCCAAGCCCAGCTGAGCCTGACCAAAGCCAAAAGGAGCAAAGCCAGGCTGAAGCTGCTGAGCTGAAGGGAGCTGAGTGGAGCCGGGCGGAGTGGTCACAAGCAGCACTGCCAGTAGCAGTGAGATTGAGCCCAGCATCTGAAGCCGTGGTGCCTCACAACGCGTGCTTTAGCTCTCAGGGGGTTGTCCCTCAGTCTTTGTTGGGCATGGGGAGAGCCAGCCGCAGGCAGCGGCCGCCATCTTTGTCCCATGGGTCATATGGACGCAAGGTGTGGCGGAGCACCTGCCATCTTGTCTTTGTCCCGGCAACCACATGAAACTAAGCTGAGGTGGTGAACACCTTTTGTATAATAAAGCACCTTCTCTTCTTGTATTGAAATTAATATTTTAATAAATTTTGCTTCTGTTACTAGGTGTTTCTTACTCCTTTTTGTATTGCATTTCATTAAATCGTTATCTCAACCTACAGTCTCTGCCAAGAAGAGGACCTAATCTGGCAGTGGCCTCATAATTCAATTCAGGTAAGCTAATTTTCTGAAGAACATGAAAATAATTTTACTTGCAAAGCTATTAAAAGCAAGTTTACCAGTTATACAGTAGCAGAGTACGTATTATCAATCCCTGTCTGTTACTTTGAAGAGCAGCATTCTTACTTTGATCAAATAATTTAAGAAGTCCCCTTTGTCTGGAAAGTTATTATCAGAGAACTTGAGTTGGAAAAGTGGAAATTTAGCAAAAGTGGAGTAGCTGAAAAAAAGGTAGTCTAAAGTATATCAAACCAGGAGAAAAAAGTCAGTGTGAGATGATTTGCTTGGCATGGTGATCTTAATTGATGTCATCTGTAATGGGAATCTTCTCAAGTGAAAAAAAAGGTAATGTTTCATAATAATGAAAAAAATCACAGAATCACAGAATTATAAACATAATAAATAATGTTTCTTTTGAAACAACTATAAAAGTACTTTATTTTCCTCTAAATGTGTGGAATTATACCACATATGTATGTATATTTATGCATATACAGAGGAAACCCAGTTAAGAGGGTTTGCCTGTGTTACCCCACTTGTGCTGTGTTTTCTTGCTGGACAAGAACTGGATTTCTGGAGAACTGAAAAGCATAACAGTTGTCTGATAGCTGTGCTGAGAGTATAATGTATCAGTCCCACACCTTCACCTGTAAAGGGTCACCCTAATTGTCCAGATTATTTCTGGCAGGAGTTTGGAATTATATAAAAAGCCTAAGTATTTAGCATTTAGGAAACAGGCATGAATCCTCTATTTCAGGACCAACCCAATTTGGTTGTGCTACATGCAAGAGGCTTCATTAGCATCCAGTCTTTTAGGGAATTTGGAAGGAAACCAGAAATTACTGTTTTACTTGAAAGATTTTCCACACTTTATGGTTGCATAGGAAGGATTTGGTCTTTTAACGTTAACACACTGCTGCCCTTGCTGTTCCATGCATCTAGTAGCTGCAGGATGATAAACTGCCCCAGTGAGATTTGTTCATTCTGCCAGTGCCCATGGAACAGCATAGTGAGTATTTGTTTTTCTTCTTTTGGGCCATTGTGTGACGAATATGGGATATAATAGGGATTCAAGTCTACATATTTGGGCTGAATTATAACTCTCTCCTACAGCATGGTAAGATCTTCCAACAGCATCCAAATATGGAAGCTGGGCTAGCTGCCTTTATCCACTGATACCCAAATTCTTCTTGTGATGCTTCCTAATCACATTGCAAATGCTCTCACTGCCCAAATACTCTTTCCACCATTTCACTCCCACTAATCCTTCCAAGCACTATAATTACACACCGCCTTTTTCTGTTTATTCTTATTCTTCTTTTCTGTTCATTCTTTCTGTTTATTCTTATCTGTGTTATTTAATCTCTCTCATTCATTCTTCTTTTGACTTGTTTTCTTTTTCAGAGTTGTCTTTGCCTTTTCATTTCAAGTTAAATCAGAAATTCTGTCAAAATCCGTTGCAGGGTCTGTCATGCCACATTTCAACTCTGAGTGCCAGATGTAAGAAGTTCAAAGTGTCAAAACACTTTAGGGAATGTTATGATAAAAAGTAAAAGGATAAAATCCATTTAAGCAACACTTCCATGTTTCCTTGCTTGCTTATACTACCTAGATATTTAAAGACTTTTTTTGAAAAAATAGTTCCTTTGTTTCTTACTTATGACAGATGTGATTTTTCTCCTGGTGATATTTCTCCATCCTTGAAATTATCCCTGAGAAATACATTCATTTGCAGGAAATTAGGAATTAGGTTTAATGATTTTTCTTTCATAATGAGCTCTTTTTATGTCTTTTTCTCAAAGAATTCGTGACAACAGCTAGTCAATGAGTTAATTACGCATAGAAAAAAACCAATTTTGGTCTAATGAAATTAATGGGAACATTTTCAAGTACATCAAAAGGGCTAATAAGTGATGTTGTTGAAAATCATTTGATGTATTGTGCATTCCAAAAATGGACACTACAGTCCATGAAACAAATTGATTTAAAAAGTATTCATTTGTATTTAAAAACAGGTACAAATAGCTACAAGTGACAATGCCTGACAACTACTGCAATGTTCACGTTTTTGTATACTCTTGGAGGGTGACTGGTGTGCACTGTTTAGCTAATGATGAACAGAGCTATGCCATGAATGCCTGATCATTTGATCCCAAGGTACTTAACTATACACTGGCACGTACAGGAAACTCATACAGACAAATATTAGAAAAACTTGGAAATTAAATTATACCAAGGAAGCTAAGCTGCAAAGCTCTCTGATAAGCTGCAGCTCCTGGGGTTTCTAAGCCTTTGCTTCTGCTTTCAGAATCTTGGAAGCCATGCACGCCAGTTCAGTGAGGGTCCTGGTTCAGAGGGAACAGTGCAGATAGTGCTGGGCTGGGAGGAGCTGGTGTCTCTAGGCCTCTGCTGAGGTGCTGTGGGAAGCCAGGGTCACCTGCAGCTCCAGGAGTGCCATCAAAGGCACCCCAGTGGAATCTCACCTACATTTCTATTCATCTTTGTCAAACCAATATATTCCTGTTTTCAAGGGTCTTGTGCAGACTTGTGTTATAGTACCCTGCTGAGACACAGCTGTACAGGACAGCTCCTGTGTCAGCTTTTGTGGAAGAGCAGCTACTTCTGAATTCAGTGTTTGTGAAGAAAACCTTGTACACACGGCAAAAAAATATCTATTGATCAGTCACATTGTCTTCAGTAGGATGAAAAATAACTACATGCCACAGGAGCAGTTCTTTTTTGTTGGTTTTTTCCTTGTGCTGCAATATGGGTTAGATGTATATGTTCTTTAACACTGTACTTTTAAGGGGTTTAAGGATGTAGCATCTTTCATCTCTCATGTTTTGGGTTAGTGGTAACACTACTTCAGGTGTAGTATTAGTGACCCAGAATGCCTTAGATGGAAGATGCTATAGACTAGTATCCTTCCTCTCTGAAAGTGTCCCTTCGCAAGCTGTTTAATTGGCCTAAAAACTGTGTAGGAAAAAACACCATAGGAGTAAATAATGTTCTTTATCATGAGGACTGGGATGCTGAAGTGCACAGAGTCTGTCATGACTCTCAGCTGCTAGCCCCCAAATCCTGTTTCTGAGAAGTCGTGTTTCTAAACACTAGGAACAAAAGAACATGTAAAATTCATGCTCCCTGGGACACGAATAATTTTTAATTTTGGATCAAGAATGACTAACCAATTCGTTTACCAAAAAGAAGTCAACATGGATATGAAGTCCATAATCTTCACTTTTAATCTAAGGTTTACAGTAGATCTTTCTAACTTGCTCTTTCTAGTGTTTTGTTACTGGATTTCCAATGGAAAATGATGGTGTGGAATAGAATCCGTAAGAAGCATTTCTCTGCCTTTAACTTTCATCACTGTAATGATCTGGTGTACAGATCCATTTCTTATTTGATTTCATTAATACACAGAAAGTTGGCCTGTATTTTGTTTACAGTCATGTAGAAAACAATGTGTAATGACAAAATATTGCTAACAATTATTTTGTCCAAAATTGATGGCTGTGTCTACTGGGAAGAGGGCAATATTTTATAAGAAACAGAATTTGAGTACTGTTATAAACAGGAATAGAGCACTGGCTTTAGTATTCAAACTTTAATGAGTTTGTTAGTTATAAGGGTATTAAGTTAATTTGAATGTTAATAAGCTTGTTAGTTAAGTTACAAAGTTGATGGGTTAATTAATTTGTTAGTGATTAAGTTAATTAAGTTATTCAGTTAGTTGTAATGTAAGGTTGATGTTATATGTTGGACATTGTTGTATTCATATGTTAAGATGAACCACAGAAGTTCTAGAGCGGTTGGGTATCCCTGTTTGGCATGCAGGAGACCAGTGTTTGATTCCCCGATAGGGAGACAGAAGTCTCTGGAATCTGCCGCAGGGGAGGGGTGTGGGTGTCAATCACAATTACCATGAGGGGAGAAAGTGGCTGATGCCATTGGACCATCCTGAACTAATCAGAAGAGCCCTGGATACCAACGAGCCAACCAGAACCGCACTGGGGGGTGGGGTCAAGGGAGGAGCTACCGGCTATAAAAAGTGACTCCCCAGCCCTGCCGGGGTGCCTCCAGCCATACCCGACCTGGGGCTGAGCCCCCAGCGCTGCTCCTTTGCCTTGTAGCTCGGCAGATCACCACTTTTTGGTCTCTGATTGTCATTTGTTTCTTTTATTTATAAATTTTCTTGTTTTAAATTTTCAATTGGCCACATATTTGTCACAAGTACCATGATACTATATGAGGAAATTTTTCTGTATACTAGTAAATTCACTGCTACGTAAGTAATTCTGCCACAGGACCCCAAATCCACGTTTTTCACACCTGAAACAGCGCTGTGGCACTTGACTGAGATTAGCAATAATATGTGTGGACAAGGCTGCAAGGTTTGCATATTTAATGAAAGCGGACTGTCACATGCTGAGAAAGCCTGCTGTCCACATCCATCATTACCACTGCTTTGCAGCTCATGTAATTAGAATTCACGGGGGATTGTCTACTGTGCCGCTTCCTTGCAGAGACCTAAATAACCTACCATCCACCGAGATCTCCAGATTGTACGCCTGCCTGGATGTGGGCAGTGAGCAGGATAATCCCTTTTTGAACTAAGTGAAAATGACATTTCTCTTAGCTGAATTCAGGCCAACCTACATTTTAGGGTTAAGCCAAGCTGAGGTACAATAAAAATAGCAGTATTCTGGAGGAATTTGTAGTGAGTTTTTCCATGTTTTCTCTCTGGTTGCAGCCAATGAAACCTGCTTAGACATCTTGAAGCGACCATCTGAATTAATATATGATAAATGACATTTTAATGCAGGACACATTTTCCTTAGTGAATACGCACAACAGTGCTAACTGTCTTGTTACGTATAGGAAGATAAAACCACCACCTGACATCAAGTGGTTTGGGACAGCATAAACAAGCCCTAAAAATGATAAATCCAGTCCTTTACAAATTTCCTATGTAGAATTTTGACCAAACTATGAAGATGTGTTAAAACAATAAACAAAGTCATGAGTAATTTTCTGCCTGGAATACACAAATATTCTCCATCATCATAACTTTAGAAATTCACTGTCAGGTAGGAAAAAATAACATGGCCCTCCTTGCTGTACTTTGCACCAGGAGTTAGTTAGCCCAGATGTCCTAGCACTGCTCACGGATGGGAATGGGAATATGTCACTTCTTCCTGAACCGCAGAGGAGGCTATTCACTGCCTTTGGTTATGGTCTTGTGACCTTCTGTAGGAAAGACTTGAAAGGGTTACCATGTCAGCAGTCTGCACAAGCTTAAAGGACTCAACCATCAACATTTTTGGAGCTGCAGTGAAAAGTTGTTTGACGTGCTAAGTAGATTAAATATCCTAGATTTTAGGCAAAAGTGTTGGTGAGATGCTTATTTAGTAATACATCTGAATTGACTACATAATCTTTCTGATCTTCACAAGCTGATGATCTGTCATTGACAGGGACTTAAGTATTCCCAGCCATAGGAATGCCAGGTCATTTGAAGTAACATTATCTTCATTAGACTGCACATTTTATTTAAGTTCATTATTTTTTTTACAATAAAAGTATTAATTTATGTTCACACATTCCATCAGTTTAAACAAAAATCAATTAAAAAGACAGGATGTTGTGAAGCAGTATTTATGAGTACAGCAAACCTTATTACTATTTTCATAGGAGCTTTTTATTTCCCTAAATAAAATTGTGTAATTTTTGTTAGGCATCACAATTTTCAGCAAAAACCCCCAGAACTATAAGTGGAAGAATGTTACGATACCAATACACTCAAGAGTTGTTTCCTAGGAGACTCCTAACAGTCATTTTTGAGTCATGAGGAAGGCTGATATTTTTGATAAACCTAACTCTGGTATTTTACTATTCTGTAATGGGGATGGGATTTTAAATGTCTTTTTTCTTCTATTTTCATCCAGCATGAGGGCAATGGGCAAATTTCCCTTTTCTTTGGCAACTTTCACTATTTTTACATAGGCAGTGCTCCTAGACTCCCCTATGACTATTTTTCTTTATGATTTTTCCATCGTGGACTCTGTGCCAGTTTCTATCTAACTTGGTTTTTAATATTGTCAACAAAATATTCTATATTTTTTGATTGAAACATATTTGAACCAAATGTATTTAATTCCTACCAGAAACTGCAAGGCAAATTGCTTCCTTCAATTACATCCCACAAAACATTTCTCTGAGCCAACTCTTGCCTCTTCCACTAACAAAAATAAGCTCGCTCATGTTGACATTTTTTGTGTCTCAAGATACTTTAGAAGAACACGACCACGTCTGCTCTCTCTGTAGAGATGACTACATGCATATATTTCAAGCTTTAACCTACATTATTTGTTCTTCTCCATGGCTACCAAGAGAGTAATTCTTCATGACTAAGACAGACTGAGAGTGACTCACTGGGTCTCTCAAAAACATAATAGTGTATCTCTTAAAGACATAGTGTGAGTATCTTGCAAAGATGTAACACAAGTAAAGCATTGACCAACAGAGATCACGCTGTTATGGATGAGTTGGCTTTCGTGATGAAAAGTGTGGTTAATTAATGTTAAGTTGTATTAAGAATTACATATAGGCTTAAGTAAGTGCGCTGTGTATGGGTGTAACGACGCCATGTATCCACCAGATGGGGCCAGTGGGAGGGATGCCCAATATGGTTAAATGGGAGAACCTTCTGGCAGCCCGCAGCCACTGAGAGATGACATCATCCCGAACTGCGATTGGTTCATTAAAGGACCAATGAAAAGACTCCCTTAGCAAATGATTGGTCAGGAATGAACCACTGAAAAGGACCAATCAGAAGGCACACAAGCGAGCCAATCAAATGAAGCACACCGCGATCCACCAAGAACCTATAAAAAGGCCCTCCCACCAGTGGGTGTGTCTTCCCGCGGACGCTGAGCCAAAGGAACACCCAGCATGCGCTGCACCTCTGCCTTGATGTTTTGGGGTTCAACCATAACTTGTCCCTGATTGTTAGTTGACTTACCTCTTTGGCTTTTAATAAATTGCTTAAAATTTTAAACTGTGAGCCTGTTTTTCACAACGCTGCCCTGCCCCAACTGCTGCAAGTACTGCAATTTCTAAAATAAATGTGATACCATTCTTGCAATAAACAGTAGGAATGCAAGCAGTAAGCAGCCTAACAGCCGAATTGAACCATACAGACAGCATCTCAATGGAGAGTTGTTCTCATGCACACACCAGGAGGCCTTGGAGCCGGAGCCACTCATTTCCCACAGTGGCCAGTGATGACCTGTCATGTCCGATCCTGCTCACTCCCATAGCTGCCTGCCGTGAGGACTAGCAAGGGTTGGAAGGATTAAATAAATTGGGGTTTTTTAAAACTTCATTCTTAAATTCACTGTGCTGAGCTTCATTACTTTTAAGTGTTTTCTACTCTTAAGCATTGACTGAAACAATAAATTATTTTGAACGAGACATGTTCTGCTCATCACTGAAAAATATTATGGCAATGTGTCCACCTAAGATAACTGAGGCAACATTTCCTACTTATGTGGAGCTAACACCCTTCAGATAGGAAGTCGTAAAATCTAATCGGAATAACTGTCTAGTCATTCAGGAAATAAAAACCCAGTAAACCACCACATCTCACTAGACCTAGTAGTCTGATGTGTAGCAATAGCAGTATTATCTTGCTACTTTTGTCTTCTACATGTTTTATCAAAAAGTCTCCTGAACTTAAAGCTCCAAAATTTTGCATGTTACAATGTTTGAATATGTATGCACATACATAAAGTCTATAGCAGTATTGTTGTTGCTTCCCCTGACACCCTCATCTTTTCTATTCTTGCTGCATGCACCTTTTTAGGTCAGTATAGTCAATTATATCATGATTCTTACTTACAGAATTGTCAGATTTTGCACTGAAATATATACAGCAGTAATTTTAATTGCTGAATGTGAAAAAAAATCCCCAACCACCACCAAGTCAGAGTTCACAGGGCAAGGTTGCTCCCAACTGAAGCATAATACACTGTCTTCCTTTGGAGCAGATAAAAGAGTGGTGGTATCCATCTGATTTAAAAAAAAAAAAAAAAAAAAAAAAAAAGTGG
>VZTE01002092.1:168151-179750 GCA_013397775.1 Eulacestoma nigropectus
AAAAAAAAAGAGTTGGGAAATAATTAAAAGAAAAAAAAAGAGAAAAATGGAAAAGTAATTGTCATGTGAAAAGGGGAGGCTTCTTTGACCTTTAGTGTGGGCAGATTTACTCGACCCTTAGTGTTTGATTTATCTGTCAGCATCCCAGGAAAGCCGAGACCCTTGTGCCTGAGCACTCTGTCCCGTTGGGGGGACCCTTCACTGAGCAGTCCTGCTGGATTGGAGGGTGGTTCCACTGACTTAGTCAGGGAAACCAGCAATGTAAGGGAGACTCCTCAGCAGATCTTCCTCTTCATTAGAGTGTTACCCACTGCCAGCGACTGCTAGTGCCCATGAAGGGCTCACACTGACAGTTTATGGAGTAACACTCTTTATTAATGTAAAATCGTGACAGGTTAAGGTTCAAAGGTTGTCAGTGATAGTGTCTGACTCCAAAAATGTATTCAAAGCAATACACAGACAAGCTGTAATCCCCAGTAAAATACTCAGTGCGCACAGAATATGATTCTTACCAATAGGTGTCCCTGTGGGGGAGAAGATAGGTTCAGCCCATCACCTGATCCCAGCAGTTACGATGGAGTCTTCCCTAACTTTTCCCCCAATGTCAACTTATTTTTATACTATTTCTCTGTGTTTAGGTGGAGCTTGAGTGACTCTAGCCATACATACCTTTGTTACTGATTGGTGTCAAATTCTCTCACTTCACTTTTAAAAACACAATCAAAAAGAGTATGGGGTATGTGCCCAGTGAGGAGGGGTGGTTGCACCTTGGAGGTGGGTAACTTTGGGATGGAGGCGTGCTTTAAGATTATTATTAGGCTTTAATGAACCAAGTTCCTCTGAGGAGAGTTATTTAGCCATAGTTGTTCTCTCAGCAGCAGGACATGTTCCCCTCCCAACCCTGGTTGCCAGGTGCTATGCGGTTTTTCAGCTGCAAAGAACCATCTAGTTCCCTTCCTTGCAAGGATCTCCAGAGCCTGCCCATGGTAACTCCACGCAGCTCCACCCTCCATTCCATTCCCCTTAGCAGATGTGTGTATGGGGAATCATTGAGGAATAGGTTTCAAGTCATGCCAACCACATTCCATCCAGGGAGCAGCAACTGTGATTTATCCTATAATTTCCATACTGTTATAACCCCTGTTAAGATGCCAACACAGCTCCTCAGTTTCTTCTAACTGTATCCCCAGTTACCTGTCCACAGGGTCCCCGTCATTTTCCCACAGTAAGTGTGTGTAAATTTTTAGATTCTGTACGAGGCACTCACTGGTGTTTCCTCCTGAGGGTTTCTCCAGAGACTCTATCCTGACCCCAATGGTGGACTCCTGCTGACTTTGAGAATCTTGGGGCTCAAGTAACCTGTGGTTCCCACACAGGAGCCTTGCCACGACGTTGTTCCCACCAGCGGCCCCTCTGCTTTTTCAACAGCCCCTCATCTGTGCCTCTGCTCCTGCCTGTGACTACCTTCTCCCGTGCCCAGCTCTATTAAAGAAGCCATGAGATCGAGTTCCATTATGTTTTGTGGGGGTTTTTTTTGTGCAATGTTCTCTGGTTGGTTTATGTCTCGGTTTGCAAAAAACTGGGGTCCACCTCTGAGCAAGCCATACTGTATTTATGTGTGTACCTCTCTGAACTTTGTATTTCTTTTCCACAAATGGGTGGATTGCTTATTTTGCTTTTCAAGACTTCCCACTTTATAAATATAAGCTGTCTTAAAATAACATTGGAATAATTATCTGACAATTTATATGGGTCACTACTGAAAAGCATACTAAAAATGTGTGTTTTTATTTTTGCTCTTTGTAGCCTATGGAAATATGTCTAATCTGCATAGCTGAGGAAGAATTTCTTTACTGTGTGCTATGTGGGTGACTGTGCATTGCAACAGGTTGCCCAGCAGGGTTGTGGAGTCTCCCTCACTGGAGACCATCTGCAATTTGTGCAATGTGCTCTAGCACGACCCTGCTTGAACAGGGAGGCTGGACCAGATGACCCACTATTGTCCCTTTCAACTTTCCCCATTCTGTGATTCTGTTATAAAATTACTGAATAATAAAATAACAAAGTAAGTCTGAATAACTAGAAGAAATAGAAACAAAGGTACAAGTACAGGACGCCACGTGCCAGAGTAGACAGAACTATCTACGCAGAACACAATGATATTGCTGAGAAAAGTTTCAGTAAATGGAAAGCTTCCAAGAAACCTGATTTTGGAGCAGCCCACATTCCTGTTAGAAGCGCACCATCATGAAAACACAGCATGGGAAATTCAAGCATCTCTTCCCTGAGAATTGTCTCTGTCTCCATTTAATCCCTGTCTAGACAAGATATGCATTATTTTCACACATGCCATGTAAGCAGCCCATCTGTTCCTCCCCACACCAAACAGTGTGCTGGATCCTGCCGTGCAGAGACTGCCTTCAGAAACACATGGTTATCCGACAGCTCTAACAGCTCCCCAGATAATTTTCTAAGGTGCAAGATCTGTGGGAGCCCATCTGTCTGAAAATACAGCTTGCCTCAGACACCATGAGCAGCACTCTTTGTGTGACTCACAGGGGAGATGGAGCAGAAGGGCTCATTGGGCAGTGCTGGGTGCCAGAAGCCCATCACTTGTGCACTCACTGGGGCAACAGCAAACCCAAACCTACGCACAGCCTCAGGAGGCCTGAGACTTGCCCACCCAGCCAGCAGCTTGGGTGCCACTTTGCCAAACAGATACCTAAAACCAAGGTGTTTCAGTCACTAACTAAAGAAACCAGTTCCTCTACCCTGTTGTCTTCTAATTCTATCTGCCTTATATTACATTAATATTTACTCTAATATCCAGATTGTGACAGATGACACTACAGCATTCAAATGTTTTCCTGTACAAATGAATTTAAAGCAAGTCCATAACAATACTCATTAAGAGTACATTCCTTCTCCTCTTAGGAGAGGTTATAAAAAAATTTCCCCTTATCCACTATTGTACAAGTCTGAATTTTTCCTCTTTTTTAAAAGATGGTATATCAATAACAATATATTTTAAAAGGTAAGAAGAATGGTATCTTTAAATTCTTACTACAGGTGCTGAGAAATAACTAAAAAGAGACTCCTTTATACTGGAAAATACGGAGTTTTCTAATGCAACATAAGGCTTTTCAGATTATTGTCTAAGTATGATGAATTTTTTCTTAATTATTCTGGTTTGGGAAAAGAATTTCCACTTCTTGGGCAATTTTTGGCATGAAAGAAAGATCAGCTGTGAGAATAAGATAATTTATTATTATATTTACTTCAAGTTTTTCTTATTCTCAGAAGTTGAGATTTCCTGATCATCACTACTCTCTGCTTTTTTGTAAATTATGTCCGAAACCAGTGGGATCCATTAAGAGAGCAATAAACTGAGGACATATTCCAGAAAGGTCAAATGTGTGTCATTCAACTAATAATTCTTAAATTCATTCCCTGATATTCAGAGTGCAATAAATATTGCTACATTTCATAACAGGTTTCAGTTTCTCTGTTTTCTCTGTGGATTGCCCTGAAAAAGAAAAATACAGGCTTTTGGCTAGATTTCATGTTCTTTCTTCAGGGTTTTTTTTAGGTTTTGTTTCTCATCAAATACAAAGTTCTTTGGCATTAGATTTACTCCAGGAACAACCAAAACCAAACCAGACCAAACCCCACAAGCAATCATTTCCTCCTTTTCCAAGAGGCAAAGAAAGAAACTACTTGTGATAGTCTGATTCCATGTGGAAAACGTCTGCTCTTACTCTTTGTTTTTAAGCGGGACGCTCTGCCAGGAATGGAGTGAAAACAACTCGAACAATACCTTATTAGCAAAGCCATCAGTGGTGAATGAAGAAGGGGATGTCATGTGGCTTTTGGTGTTGGAGAATGCTGGCACCAACCTGACTCATCAACCCCGAAGTAAAACATCCTGATAATGAGGTGAAGGTGTGGCAGACCTGACAAAGCACCTGACAAAGGAACAAACAACTGACACTACTGACAATTTATTTAAAGCTGCTGAGCTGAGTCAGCTGGGCTAGGGATATATGACTGACTCTGAATCACTGTTGAAAGCCTAGTGCCACGTCTTAACAGCAGGGTCTTCTAACATACATGTCCTTGGAGTGTGTGGAGATTCCTCCCTTGAGTAGGGACCTCAAGGTAACCCTCAAGGTTACTCCTCGAGGCTGTGTTGGTATGACTGAGTAACAACAATCTCAGTATAATTAATTTAGTATAATTGCTTTAATATTGCTTCAAAAATGGCACACTATACTGCACTAGTAGTTACAGCTACCTATAATGTGTAGGAAATTATTTTGATTAAGGTATTTTAGTCTAATCATTATCATCATAAATAATTTATTTCAATATAAATACATCTGACTTGCCTAAAGCTTCACTTCCATCTACATAATCCTCTAGATTATAAAGTGTTGACAAAGACTGGGGCTAAGATCGTGACATCTGAAGAGTCAGAAACAGTTAACAATTTGCCCAGAGAATTATAGAGTGAGAAGGGGGTCAAGAACCAGGGTCTTGCTTTGTCAGTGAAACAGCCCGCATAGCTTCAAAGAAGGGACCTTGAACAAACGACAACCCAGGCACTTACACCCTTCTGTATTCTGGGGTCTTCCTATAGAGTGGTCACTCCTGCTGTGGCTCTTGTCACTTGGCACCACAGGTCTCTGTGTCCTTTGTAGTGCAAGGAATTGGCACCAGTTCACAGTGTGTTGCCTCAGGCTCCTGCCACACAGAGGGAGCTCAATGTGCAGTGTGTACACAGAGCCAGCTGGGTAGAAGGTAATTCTAGTGGGGTGAGATTGCAACCACCAACTCACAGATCACTGACTAAAGAAACCCACTGACTCAAGAGAAGATGACTGAGCATGCAGACTAATTAACATGAGAAGCGAGAGAATCATTCAACCAATAGAAGGTAGAATACTAATTAATAAGAAAACTAGGTAACTGGTGATAGGGGTTGATCAACAGTTAACTCATGTAAGCACAGTTAACTATTAGGAGATAGCAAATGTTAATCACAAGCCTAAGAAGCAGGATTCACCTTAATCTTGTCAAGATAAGAGGAACAAGAATTTGTCTGAAACAAACAGAAACTGCTGAATCACTCTACAAAGGACTGCGCATGCTCCAGAGAGAAAGGTGAAAAGTGCATTGTGACGAAGACTACCAGCCTTCATCACAAAGACCCCTGAGGAAGAAGAGGAGCCTTCCTCAGTTCGACCACCAGGATACACAGCGCGCGTGTGGCACGTATGCTAATGATATTAATGACTTCTGAGAAGTAATTGGTATAACCACTCCTATCCCAAGGAATGTGATGAATATTCATAAATTTTACCCATAATACTGGACTGTATGGAGTGCTCTGTGTGTGTGTTTGGAGGAATGATCCCACACACACCCAGCACCGAATAAAGCAAATACCCGCTTCTCTGACTCTGTCTCTGAAGTGTCCCTTGGCCCAGTTTGGGGCCATTCACTGGTAGCCAATGAATTGTGATTGTTTTTTGTTTGTCAGAATATATATATATAGTGTAAAATACTGAGAAGTTTTGTTGTGCTAGCTTTGTGGATTTACCACCTAGCACTCTCTTTGCACAAATGCTCAATAAGCAAATACCTCAGCTGTGTGTGTAAGATTGACTTATCGCACACTGGGTGATGAGGATGGCTTTTAGAGACAACAGCTGGATCCAGCTGCACCTAGACCCATCTCCAAGAAGTTTAGAAGGCAAAGGTGTCCTTTATGCACCTCATGACTTCATGGGAGGGCTTCTCTTCTTCGTCTGAAGCTCCTACTCTGCCCATGACAGATGATTGCTCTCAAGGTCTTCCCTATCTCACCCTTATCGTCCCACTACTCTGCAGGACATTGTTACCATGAAAGATAAACATATGTAAGCAGCATAAAGGAATATTTATATGTGTAAGGGTCATTTCACGCACAATCGCTCACGACGTGGAACCTGGCACCCTCTGACCACACACCCCAGCAAAACCAGAAAAACACTGCCCCGCTCCATTCCCCTAGCACATGGTCTGAGGTGGTATAGAATAACCTTGGGGTCCTGGCCCCGCTCCTCCTGGCTGCTGCAAAAGCTAGCCCTGTCCTGGATGGAACCAGGACACTAGGACTGGGCAAAGATTGGCTTCCGATGTTGTTTGTAGGGACATACAAATCTCCTGGCTTCTTGTCATGCCACTGAGCAATCTCCTAGCACTAGACCAGACATGTTTCACAGACAATGAATATTAGGAGTTTTTGGAGTGTTGAGCTGCCAGATAGGCTCGTATCTCTGCACACTCCTATGCACAATCATTTTAGAGCTGCTGGAGCCATCTTGCATGGCCACTGATGCCTTTCCTCTCCCCTCTTCTCAGGGTCACTCATGTCTACCTTTATGTGTCTGCAGCAGAGATGCCGCACTTGCACTTCTGCTAGAAACATCCCAATGACCAAAGGAGGTAAAGTCATGGCACTGATTTCATTTAACTGATTCATGTTAACTGGAGTTAACATAAGGGTAAGTCTGACCCATGTCCTGCCTAGGTGCAGCAGGTTTTCTTGCTGGATGCTGCTGGAGCTCTTGCTCTATGGTGATGCTGAGCACTGCTTCTGACACATGGCCCACAAGTCCATGCTTTGGTTGACATCATGGGGCTGCTGCTTGAGGAATAATCTCTATCACATATCTGAAACATTTGACCTGCTAATTTCACTAGCCAGAAGAGTAAGCTAACAAGAACTCCTTTAAAAATGCTGGCACTTATACTTCTTTATTTTATTGGCCAAAGTATGAAATTTTAAGCTTCAATGGCTCTTCAAGGTTATCTGTCTCATAGCAGTTGAGTCTCACAGCTAATTGGGCTCCCTCTCTGGGTTTTGTCCAGAACTGCTGCAAGCATGGAAGGTGCTATGGATAATTTCTATGAGAAGGGAAAAACAGCTACAAGGCCAGCTTTCAGCTTTTTTTGTACAGGCATTTTTTCCCCATGCTGAAGTATTGTAAATGTTTATAATAACTGATCTAGGAAGTGAACGTCAGTCACTATATTGCAACAGCAGCTGCACATAATTTATGTTGTTATGTAGTAAATTCCTGCAAGGTTTGGAAGGCTCTTTCAAGATCAGAGTTAAAATAGGTCCAATGAAACCATTCTGTGTGGACAGATTTACTGTGTGTTTCAGACAGTTCCTAAAAACTAATCTTGGTGATTTTTAACAGAGCTTCTGCACAGCAGGAATGGCCTCTGGTTCTCAGAGAAGATGGAAAAAAATTGCAGCTCGGTTATAATGAGGAAGACAGAGTGACTGAGATACTGCAGGAAGGGCACCGTGACCTACATCAGTAGTGCAAACTGTTCTACTCCCAGCAGGCAAAACTTAGAGTATGCAGAGTCACTGTGAACTGTGCTTCATTGGTTATAAGAGTTCTTCCTTGGGTATGGATTTCCAAAAGCCAAACAAAAATAAGTGATTTATGCAATATATGAGTTAACTCAGTCAGCAACTCAACAACTCAGGTTGGGCAGGAGCCATTTTTCAGTTCTGAAGAGCATATCTACTTTCTCAGCCCTGTCCTTTGATCAGTGAGCAGGACTCATTTTTGACACCATGCAGGGATGGTGGAGGTGCCTAGTCAGGAAGGCACATACTAGTGAGAAAGTTTCTGTGTCAGGAATGAGAGCAGCATCCTGGAATGATGTTTATATCTTGGATATATTTTCACCTCTGTCAGCAGCTTGACCAGAAAAAAGTCCAGATTCTCTTTTAGCCATATCCCTGCCTGCTTTCTCCTGAATAAGCAGAGAAGTGAGGATGGAACTGACCAAGTTTCTTGTGAGTTGAGGGCGCAGGTTTCTCACACCCTTTTGAAGTGTCATCACAGTATCTCACCTTTCCCTTTATATAAAACTGAGGGAACAACTTTAAGTAAGGACAAATTGATCAACTCCACTTGATATCACATTTGTAAGTGTTCCTCCTCTGCATTTCAAGCTGTCACTTTAATCCTGAGGGCTCCTGACTTAAACTTGGTTTCCCAAAGTTGAAAATGCAGTTGTGACACCAGAAAAGTCTGTTAGGAAATATTCCGAGCCTTTTTTTTCAAAAGCACTCTCAGAAGTAACAATAATAAAATGAGAAAATCTAGATGCCCAATTTGAATATTTTTCTCCTTGTGTGCTGTAGTTCCTTGCAAGTATCCCTACACTGCTGTTAGTCTGCTCATTGAGGAAAGTGAGGACTAAACTACCATCAGATCTGTTTAACATGCCCAAGAAAATTAGAAAATTGTTAAAAAACTGTTAACAGCAGAGCAACTTCAAAGTCTTGAATTTTCTGCAAGTTTAGAGAGAATTATTAGTCAAGCAGGGCTGCAGCGAAGTGTCACTACTGACCTTCAGCATGAAGGTAATTTATTTAATTTTATTTAATTTTGCCTAATTTTATTTAGTCTTCTGACCAGATAGAAGTGGAAACACAGCTTGAAGCTACCCCAGCTGTGCTACCTTTATGCTAGTGGAGAAGATTTGCAGGCTATATTTGTGGGAGTGAAGGAGGGAAGAAGGAAAGGAGGAAGGGAAGGAGGGAGAGAAGGTCTCTGGGCCACCATGAGAAAATGAGGGCACCCCAGCTGGAGGGATAGGAAATGGGGAAAGGAAAAGGGATTATTTTGGCAAGAGGCTGTAAAGCTGCAGATTTGGGGAATGGTGTTCTGTTCACTGACAAGTGTTTTGGGTGGGGTTCTGCTTGGTATAAGCATAGTGTGGACCCCAGCAGCCTGTGGCAAGCCCTGGTTTTGATTGTCCTGAAGAGACTTCCAGAAGAGGGACATGAATATGTCAGTCAGCTGCACTGGGACCTGTAGGTGCCTCTGCGCTTGCCCAGTGCTACTTGCCAAGGGTAGGAGAGATGCTGGTGCTGTCACAAAGAGGCACTTCCATGTTTATCCTACTAGAAAGCAGTGTGACCCATACTGACCTACCTCTTACTGTCTTCTTCCTACCTCCATCTCTGTCAGCCTCAATCTGCAGACTCAGACTGTGGATCTGATCCCACTAATCCTGCTTCTCCAGTTTCTCTTCTTTCAGCTGCTTGACATGCTTTCTTTTGAACATCCCATAGGTACCTGAGCTCAGGGTTGGATATGGCCATTTCCTCCTAGCTTTCTAAACCTCAGTCTCATGGGAGCATCTACTGTGGTTTGTCCAGGACCAGAGAGCTCTTATACAATTAGCTTCCTCCAATTTCTAGCAGTATCATTGACGGCTGAAATCTGGATACTCAGAGCTATTAGTGTGCATGCTTTAACACTTCTGCTGTGGAACAGACCATCTCATCTGCCTTGGTTCTGGGCCCAGGAGACAGCTCTGCCTCCTGAAAGCATCCTAGCACAGAAAGAACAACAGGTGAAAAGTACTTTTAGGTTATGAAGGCCTTGGAATCTGAAAACATTCCCCACTCAGGAGTTAATTATTACTGTTAATAAAAATTAATGCATTTAGAGTACTGGATTACAGGGCTAGCTTACTGCACAGGCTCACTGTCTTTGGAGAAGGTCATTAATAAAGTTGTTTGAACCTCCTAAAGCTGTGTGGGTTCTACTAAAGCCAAACAAAATCAAACAAAAATGTTCATTACATTAGAAGGCCAATGAGATTTGTAGCAGAAGTTACATTCTGTAAATGATGGATCTAAATCTTTGGTAAATCTCCTGGTTCTGAAAGAGTAGCTGGGGTGTTGTATCACCCTAATTATGTATACAAATGTTCACACTGACACAAGCTGGCAGAGGGTAGAGGGTGCTCATAGTTCCAGCCTTCTTAACGAGGAAGATATTTATGGAAGCTGACATGAGGTAGCCATCTCCTGTGCTGCCAGATGCTCACATTTAGAGACGCTATCCAAGCTGACAAAAGCTTGCTGCAGATCTGGACAGCTGGTGGGGGCTTCCAGGACAGTGGCATGAAGACTCAGAAGTCCCCCAGGTTTGGGTGCTGCCTGTGACTGGCATCTATCAGTCTCCAGCCCTTCATGAAACAGTAATGGTGAAAGCAAAACTTTTTGTTGGTCTGATGAGTCACAACTGGTTTCCATTTTCAGGTGTATTTTTTTCCATTGCAGACTCCTCAACTCTCCTACCTGTGCAGATCAGAGGAAAGAGCAGGGGAGAGGGATAGGAGGGCAACACCCTTCTCTTCTGGTCACATGAATCACTGGGCCAGCTCAGCTACCTGTTAAGGGTCCAAGGGGACTTACCTGTGACT
This sequence comes from Eulacestoma nigropectus, assembly GCA_013397775.1. Classification (NCBI taxonomy): domain Eukaryota; kingdom Metazoa; phylum Chordata; class Aves; order Passeriformes; genus Eulacestoma; species Eulacestoma nigropectus. Next base: position 178,445 of record VZTE01002092.1, read on the forward strand.
GCTCAGGAAGAAACTGGCTGCAAGACAGGTGAACGAGCAGAGACGCTAAGAGGAATAAAGCTTCAGAGCCCATATGCTGAAGTCCTTTGTAGCTCCTTAGCAGAGCGCAGGCTCAAGTTGAGCCATTGCTCTTGCATTGCTGTACACCAGGAAAGCTGTAGTGCATGAGGTTGGTTGTGTGCACAAAAAATTGCTATGTGGTAGGTAAAACTTGTTTCTGACTTACCTAAGACTGCCCTAAGTTAGGGTGTTCTATTCCACATGTACTATGGTCTACAGTCACGGTCATGGACAAGCCAGGTGAGACTGTGTAACAATGTCAGGCTGCCATGGCCAGAATCCAAGCTCAGGTCTTGAGACTGACTATGGAGGGCAAGATTTACACCAGTGGGCTTTACTGAACTTACATTCTCATACAACTCTTTTCCTCTGAAACATTATCTGTTTGGTTTTTTTTGTTAGGTGGTGTTGTTTTGTTTGGTTGTTGTTTGTTTGCTTGTGTTTTTAAGAAAAAATATGCTTTTCAAAACTGAAGGGAAAAATAGATAGTAATTTTAATTACTCTTAACGCTCTTCATTTTCAACCAGTGACTTCTGCTGCCACCAGTAGAAGAGAGCTCACACATTTTGATATTTAGAGGTTTTACCAAGAAGAGATTGAAATTAAGTGTTTAGATGTTGTTGATACATAATAGCTGACAAAGATTATGTGTATTTTAAAATTTTAATTGTGCAGGAAAATGTAAGGCAGATCCTCATAAACACAGACATAAGCCAGCTGCAAAACATCATTGCAGCCCATATGGATATAAAATTTGTTGCAGAGTAAACTTAGGTGCACTTCAGTCACTAAATTATCGTCTTAGCATTTTGTGTATTGATAGAGCAGGGTATCTGAACTCACTCTTCTTCACTGTGCTGGTTCAAAATCCTGCTCGAAAATTAAACCCACTCAAGCTGTCCCTTTTTACCCCTGCCCCTTCCAGTGATGGAGTAGAAGAACAGAAAACCAGGAGAGATTCTAAACTGGAATCACAATTTACTGAAAAATTGCAATAACCCCATCAATATTAATAAAATAGAGTACAAAAGAGAGAGTGTTTTATCCATAAAAGGGATAAACCACCGAACAAACAAAAAAGCTTCTGAAAGACAGTGCCCAACGTGATCACCAAACAAAGGCAAAATGGCAACTGTTCTTGCATGCTCACCCTGTGGGAAAACAAAGACCATATAACAGGGAGGCTCTTGCATCTTCAATTCCATCCCCAATCTGAAAAAAACAAAACAAAACCAACCCCCCCCC